>OOFB01036375.1:1437-28656 GCA_900323305.1 Trachyrincus murrayi
TGCTGAAAAAGTATAATTTAAACAAACAAAGGTGCACAATAAAGTACTTAAGTACATGCAGCTCACCATCAAGTACTTTCCAGCCGTGGTATGTCTGGGTGGAGATGAAACCAGGCAGACAGACACACACACACACACACACACACACACACACACACACACACTCGCTGCTCTGACAGCTCTTTTTGGTTGATCTGCAGCTGGACCGCAGCAGAACTCTGGAAACCATGACTCATGGTTGAGCATGTATGCACAGAAAAATACACACACACACACACACACACACACACACACACACACACACATGCTCTGAGGAGAAACAGGGCGTGTAGTGTGCATGTAAACGCACTGGCTGTAAACGCAGTCAAGTCCACCTCTGGCGGAAAAAATTCTATACGCACGCACACGTTGTGGATCAATCCGGGTCTTTCCATTTCACCACCTGTTGTTCCACTCCTGTCTCTCTGCCCTCTGCTGCCTCTCTCATTATCATTCTGTTTCACCCCCCACCTGTCCAGCAGAGGGACTCAGTGACTGCTCCAGATTCTATATGCTCCTTCTGTATGTCTAATATCTTTCACATGTCCTGCACAGATATACCGGCACAGAGGAGTATAGGGGATGGTGAGTTCAGTGGCCTGTGATTGTGATGGTTGAGGATCACTGTGTGTGTGTGTGTGTGTGTGTGTGTGTGTGTGTGTGTGTGTGTGTGTGTGTGTGTGCGTGCGTGCGTGTGTGTAATGCCCACTCTCAATGGACTGATATTTCTTTCTCTTGCAGAGTGGCCAGGCCTATTTTATTAATGACGGTGTGTCAGTCAATGTGTTTGAGTGGCTAAACCCGTTGGTAAGTAACTATTTACTCCTACTATTTAGTCATTGATCAGACGCTTTTATCCAAAGTGGCTCACAGTAAATTCAGACACAGGTCATTGAGGAGCAGTTAAGGGTTAAGGCACAGGGATATCAGGATGCAGGCTGCGGACCTTGGAGATCAAACCCATTACCTTTTGGCTGGGAATCAAACACCCAGCAGTATCAATCAACCTGCTATCAAACGTTGTCCATGGTCACAATATAATATTGAGGAGTGATCATTTTAGTTTTATGACATGCATGTGCCTGTTGTCGTTACAGTATGACATGTTTGGTCACAGAAGACCGATGGTACACCTGCCTGTTTCACTGGTATATTCAATAGGTAACTGCTTTCTTTATGTCCTTGTTTGTGTGTGTCTGTTTGTTTAGCTGTTTAGATTCATTTTTGTTAGTAAGTTTAACTTTGTTTCCCTGCTCCCCCCCCCCCCCCCAGCCACCATACTGGAATACTTACATCTAGCTCTGAGACCCATAGCTGAAACCCCACTTCTCTTCACCAGAAACGAGGTGAATATACTCATTCAAAACCAAACACAAATACCCTAATTACCATGCTTATTTTTCTCGTTTTGTAAATGTAATAGTATCTTCAGTGGTTGCAAAACACCCAATGCTTGTGTCATGTTTGCCGCCTACGTAAGTGGAGCCGAAGGGTTTAGATTACCTCCTTGGCGATGATAAGAGACTTGTTTAAGTCTCGCAGAGTTCCCCTCTTCCATACAATGACGGCAGACTCGCTCTTCCCCCCACCCCTCCCCCACTCTCATTAATTATGCATAATTCCAAACCAAATTAAATCGTGGCTAATCCGGACGTAGCTCTTAATGACCGCTAGTCGGTGGTTGGTGGGTCACAGCAAATGAAATACAGCCTTTCCTGAGCGTCATGGAGATACAGATATATGAGGTATCGGGAGAGGGGTGGTGGGACGCTGCTGTAGTGTAGCTTGACACTACAATGTTAACAGCGACATTTCTAAACTCCCTAACAACGGCACCTTGAAGGACCCGGGCCGGCAGCAAAGCCGGTCTTCATGAATGTGTGATGAGAAGGGAAACTATAGCTGTGACCGTGGGTCTGAACCCAGCGCGGCTCGACCTCTGAGACAACTTCTGGCCGCTGGTTAGGGGATCACTGATTGCCCTGTAAATAAAATATAAACTTGCATGGGCCAAAACACGAAGCTTGTGACGGACAGGAAGTGACCTCAGCGGGTTGGGTGTTACTATGGTGGCAATCCCAAACTGTTGATACAACGGATTGTTGTATCAAACCATTACAAACCATTACAGTTTTCGAAATCCATTTGAGTTAAAACATTTTCAGATACAGGTCATTGAGGAGGAAGTTAGGGCGGGGTTAGGCTTCTTGGATCAGGATGCCTACAGGTGGACTGCGGACATTGGGAGATCGAACCCAGTACCTTTTTGGCTGGAAGTCAAAGACACAAATTAGACATTGTGTTTGAGCCCAAGGGAAAACATAACACATTTGAAGTAAGTGAATACTGTCTAAAAAAATGCTGCAGTGTGCATAAGACACCTTGGTCAAGATTAACCGACTTTGTCCACCAAATTTGGACTCATGCTCGTCTCCCCTAAACAAACTAGTAAATAATGCAAATGTAACACCAAGGCAGAGACAGGACAGAAGTCACACAGGCCTGGGTCCCCCCCCCCAGACAGAGTGACCTGTGTCCTTGAGTATCTGGCTTGTCTACGGGCTTCCATCAGTGTGTGTACTTTCCATTCAGTCACCCAATCCTCATACAGTAAGGAGATACAGGGACCGAAGACGGAGGTGCTGCGAGGTGACGTGAGGGCATTTCTAAGCTGAACGCCCTTGCATTACAAATTCATTAAGTGTCTGAAACTCAAGGTGCTAAGTGCTTGTAAAGGGGGCTTTTGTAGTGGGGTATTGAACATTGCTTGGTGGTAGAGATCCACTAACCGTACATAAATGCATGCAAAGGGAAACATTACAAGTCTTTTGGTCAAAAATGACTGTTACTGACCTCTATTGTCAGTAGGAGGGTGGAGGTTCGTTGGAGTTCATAAACGGAATTATGGCTGCAACTAACAATTATTTAAATTTCCGATTAATCTATGATTAGTTGATAAAGTGATATCTTTCATTTTGTAGCTGTGTCTGATGTGCAGCCAAGAGTACTACATCTGGGGGGAGCCTGGGGAACCAGAACCTGCAAGGGACGGAGTTACGCCTTGTTTTCTGTTTCGTTACGGAGATATTCTACCGAAGAAATCTTATTTGCGCAAGTGGATGAAGCTTTCAGAAGGGGATGTTAATATGTGTCTTTCTACAGTGGCCAGTCTACACTGTGTTGATTTTCAACCTTTACAGACACTTTTTTACAGTTCACTACTGCTGGCCGAGTTTGTGTTCGCCAATTACGCGCTTACAGATCCCCGCCTCCAGCAACGTTGCTTGGTCGAAACAAATATGAAGCGAAAGAAAGTGTAACGTCCCATTCACCCAGATTTGAGCTTGTCTGCCATCAGACTTTAGATATGAATCTAAAGTCTAATTTGTGAGACTTTAGATTAATATCTATCCTTAAGCTAACCCAGATCCACATATCTCACCTGAGTCCAGGTGAGGAACGTAGCAGTGAGCCACACCTTCAAGATCGACAAGGCCCGCAGAGAGCTGGGCTTCTGCCCCAAGCAGCATGACCTGGCCGAGTCCGTGGAGCAGTATGTCAGGTCCCAGCCGCTGACCTCCGACCCCCGGGGCCTCAGCCTCCCCTGGATGCCCCCCGCTATGCCACACACCTTCGTCCTCCTCCTCGTCATCCTCACGCTGGGTCTCAGCTTGGTGCTGATGCTGCTGTATTGACGACCATCGTCGACAACACCAATCGATCAATAACACATGTTCAATGGCCAACACTCTCTCTCAAGGAAACATGGCTTCTATGTAACCCATTTGAACTCGACATGCAGAATCAAGCGATGGCTTGGATTGAGTTGAGTTGCAGCAGACTATGAAGGATCCATTTATTTACTGTCTATTAGTTTCAGGGAGTACGTAGAAGGACATGGCGTCAGTGGCAATACGCTGACTACATCGTTTCGTTTTACGAATTGTTGTGATCAGATTTGCGTCTGGAAATTATGGCTTGTTCTGATGTATTGATTGTTATTGATGCATGTTTCCAATTTGATAGAAACCGTTCATAAATTCTATAAGGATTTGCTTGAATTTGAATATAGTCCTTTTATGAATGTTTTTGCAAATTAAATGTGAACATGCTATGCCAATAACCTTGATCAAATATTAATATCAATAAATATGTTAATTTGAATGCTTCACTATGGATTGATTCTTTTCTTATGGCACATGCATGTAATGTAGTAATGCAGTGATATACTTTTGTATAATTTAATACATCTGTGATATCTGCATGTCTCATATACCCCAAATAAATAACACATCAGGATTATGTTGATTTAGTGGCTACAATGTACAATATAACTAATGCAATGTATATCACATTATATGTCATAGAGCATTACACTGTGGTAAAGCTATTATAAACGATTATATTATTAGTATATTGTGTTGTATCGTGTTGTATAATTTACTGTATCATTATTACAGCATGACAATATATCAGCCATTCACTATAGTACGTTAGAGCTGATATTACTTCCCTTTAATATTCCAAATGTCTTGTTCATCTTGGTGGTTGATGGTGGGAGTTATTACTTGGTGGATATCGGTTAATGACGTTTTGTCTCTTTTGCTTTTCGACTTTGTCGAAATGTTTATTATGTGAACTGAAAAAATATCTGGCAGCGGTGGGATTCGAACCCACGCCATCGAAATGACTGGAGCCTAAATCCAGCGCCTTAGACCACTCGGCCACGCTACCGGTATGGCTCGCTTATGTGAAAAAGTCAATTCTTAGACATGTTACTGTATATTTAAAAGTAGTTTATGTGTATTTGTTGCGAACAGAAATAATGATCATTATTGTGACCAAATGTAAACAACATTAACAATTTACAATTGGAAAGCTAACTGTCATTAACAATAAAATACTTATTATTGGGTCTAAACTGTGTAAAACTGTATTCTTTAGTTCATATTTACATGTTTGGTATTTTTTCATATAGGCCTGTTGTGTTCTCATCTGTGTGCGGGTCGACACCGTGGATTGTTGAAGTTCTGGTAAACGTATTCACGCGTTTTCTTCTATATACAAGCAGAAATTAAGAGAAGAAAATGTATAGCAAAATAACATATTCATATTCTTTGGATTTCTAGACTGAGGGACAAAATAAAAACGTAGGGGCATTTGCTTAAGTGCTTTAATTGTTGAATAGCAGTACCAAAGAAGCAATAATGCCTTGAGCAGCATCGAGCCCCACCACAAAGCTATATTGCTGCAGTCATTCTGCACACAACGCATGTTGCAACAATCATCTCCCGCAATAAAAATATCTGTCGAATAAAACCATTTCAATTTCAGATCCGTCAGACATATCACCTTTTAGTCCACTCCTACATTGAAAGCGCATATTCTTAAAAACAAAAACAAAACAGCATGTCTGAATAGGCTACTTAAAACTATTGCCGAAGTTGGCCTACAGTAACAGCTATGTTCTCTAAAGACTATTTTGATATATAGTATAGTTTTAGATCAAATATAAATAAATTGAGTTAGGTGGTCGATTTAATGTTCATACTACCAGCCAGGTATACTTACAGTAGTGTTAGTCTTCAGTCAAAATAATGATGATAATAATAATACAAAAATAGATTATTTAGTTCAAAAATAGTAAATACAAATTTACCTCAGTTCAAGAATTAAGAAAATAAAAAAAAATGTAAACTGAAATTACTTTTATATTTCAGAATTCCTTACTGCAGAATATTAATAACTGCAGCTGACAGCTACTCATTATTGTTTTGGAATATTTTGAAGTATTGTATTTGGAAGTCAGTATTTATAAATAATAATCACATTAAAGACCAGGTACACAGTGACAGGACATCTTACATGAAAATAAATATATGAATAAAATCTAAACAAATAAATAAATAGAACTATGATTCAATAAAAAAAAAGCAATATCCTATTGGCACTGGACTATCTATGAATATTCAGATCATCAAACGATCATTAAAGCATACAGTGTGAAAACAAAAAGAACAATCAAGAGTTAACATTTCTGGTAACGCCACATACGCCATGTGACCAACAAAGAAATGGTGAGTCAGCCAAAAGCATTCTAACACTTGCTAATTGTAGTGCTGAGCAAACGACCCCACTAGTCTTTCCTCAGTAATACCCTTTGATAGTTACCCAACTACTCCAGTAGTCCAACCTCTTAACTTCACAGAGCCCTCCATTCAGTCCAGTCTGTGGCTGTGACTGTCTGCATTATGAACAAACCACGTGATAAGCATCAACATGTGGCCACATATAGAAAACACTCAATACTGTTCACTGAAATCTGGAACGGAAGCTCAAATACTGCAATAAAATACTTATTGATTTTAAATACACACCGTAAGAGGTATTTCAAGCTTTTGCAAAACTATATTTTGGCCTAAAAATACAGCCCAACTCCCCCGTATCAATGCACTGATTGAATATTGATCGGTAATACATACATTCTTTCTCTTTTCTTCTTTTTTTCAACACCGAATTTACTGCAAGGTGCGAAGTATAGTATGTGCGTGAGTGCGTCTATCAGTGATTTTTTTGGTAATATCGTGATGAATGCCTTGTGATTATGCTGCAAACCAATTTCCCCACGGGGACAAAATAATCAAATATCTATCAATGTCTCTACATATCTGGTGGAAGGAAGTATTGGGAATGACTTCAACAACTGAGGTGTTTACCAGCTGAGGAAACAACATGGGCCGTGCATTCGCGGATCATTTCAAGTGTGTCGCCAAAAAACACACAATATAAAATGGTAGAATGACAAGATTGGAATATCTTTCCCATCCATGGACGTGACGTGCATATATTCATACACACACACTCGGTGTTGTCTCCAAAACAATGACATGTTATTCTTTATCCAAAACAATTCACAGTAAAAAGTGGAGAGGCCCCCAGAAACGTGTCAGAACCGCGCGTGTGTGTTTGAGGTGGCGTCCTTCAGCACGGAGGGTGGGGCGGGCGGCCCGTCAGAGCGGGCCCTCCGGTGGTTCTCACTCAGGTCCTCCTTGGTCTTCTGGATGCGGGAGAAGATCTCCTTGAAGAGGACCTTGTACTCGGCCTGCGTGCCGTCCTCCAGGACGACACCCCGCCCTGAGCCGGGGACTGCCACCTGAGAGGTACTGGGAGTCTGCACCGCCTTGTGGCTCAGCCCTGCCACCGAGCCCCCCTGCTGACATAGCTGCAGGAGCTCCTCGTACTTCACCTGGGGAACACATTATGACATGCCAAATGTGAATCAAATATAAATAGAGCTGCTTACCGACTTATGGCTCCTAGTTCAGACAACACCAGCAGGAGGTCAGACAACACCATTATGAGGTCAGACAACACCAGTATGAGGTTAGCCAGCACCACTATGTAAGTCTACCTGCAGTGCGCTGTACTGGGCGTCCACCTCGTTCAGCAGAGACACACCCCTCTGCTTCACGGCCTCGGCCCGCCGGATACACATCTGGTCGTGGCTGCGGCGAAGCTCCTCCGCCAGCGCGCCACACAGGAAGCTGTCACTGCTGCACCTCGGACGCCCCAGCCTGCTCCGCTGCCGCTCCTGCACCTCCTTCTCATCATCCTCCTCTTCCTCGTTCGCTTTCTCCTCCTCCTGCTGCACCTCCCCGTCCTCGCTCCTCCCCTGGCTGGGCTTGTCCTCCACCAGGGAGAAGAAGACGGTGTCTGGCAGGAGGCGGGCACTGCAGCGAGAGTTGGAATATTAAATAATATAACATTTAAAAAATTGAATATATAATCTAAAATCTATATTGTATCAATATATCACTTGAAAATATACTATTTTGTCATTTACCAGACACTTGTATAACATTTTTTTAATTTATTTTTATACATTTCTTATACATTTTGTCATGAATTTTTTGTCATGCGATTTCAAGCTAGCTCCAGTCCACATTTTGAAAAACACTCTGCTCCTCACCCCTCTCTCCAAACCCAGCCCACCCTCAAAAGGCGAGGTTTGTTTTTTGAGATTTAACGTGACTGCTGCAGAGTCGGGGCAATTCACCTAGATCCCTGTAGCCTTAAACTTAGCGTCTACATGACAGAATGTGTTTTGTTTTTCAAACAAAAAAACGTTGCATAATTGCACCTTTAATGAGCAAGTAGGGCCTGCACGTTTTGCATCTAGTCACTTCTAAAAGAATCAGAAGTTACTAGAGTTGGCCTATTTACTTCAAATATGTTGAGCAATGTAGCAGGAGACCCTTGCTACACGCAACGTAAGGCTTTTCCCGGGCTCCTCCGAATCCAGGACACAGGTAGAATGTTGCTGTTGTTAATTGTAGAGTAGGACGTTTCGCAGGTTGTGCTACCTGCTGAGTGTGTCAGCACTCTTTTGAGTGTGTGTGGTTGATGGCTGGTTTATCCTGTGTGTCTTGATTCCCCAATGTCCCACAGCCTCACCCAGCCCCAGAGGCGAATCAGACTAGACTCTGGCCAGGTGAGGCAGGGCTCGACAGTGCGACCATTTCGCTCGCATATGCGAATAAAAATTCCCTTGTGCGAACGTGAATTTACATTTAGGAGCACATGTGCGAGTGGAATTTGTATTTTTTTATAAAAATAAAATAGATCACATTACCGGCATTCATACAATAGGTTTGCCAATATCACACTTCACACATTCCAATAGAAGTTGGGAGGTGTAGTTCATAAATATGTTGAGTCTCATTTAACACGCAGCGACGTGAATAAAGACCGTGTGTTCACGCTAACGTTATGCCAGGAGTTGGAAGCTGTTGATGCACTGGCTCATTCAAAAAACAAAACACTCCGGGGACTATATTTCACCTGGAGAGAGACTAAACGAATGATAACGCTGCGCTTGTGGTGAGAAACAAAATATAAACGCTGTGATTTTTCCACTTGTTAAATTGTTACGTTTCCCCCTTTTAAAATAAGTTCCTGTAATGTCCAACACACATATTCTGATTTTAAGCAGGAATGTCAGGATGTGATGTGAAGCTTATAACATACACCTGAACATAAGAAGCAGCTGCCAATGCATTTCTCCCGGTCCCCTGTGTGTCAGTCAGTGTTAAACCCTGGAACTGGAGCACACTTCCAACCGGAGTGGCTTAAGCGAAAACCCGGAACGGGTTTCTTCACAGCATTACAGTAGGCCTACCGTTGCATACTTTTGCTGTGCTGCAAACAGGAATGGGCACAGAATCGCATTAATTCAAATGAATGTCCAGCAAACGGTCCAGGAGACCAAGCTACAAACGCTCCTGGAAAACAGATAGGGTTGCGATTTGAGGTTCTGTTTAAAAAACTGTTTGAGAATGCCCTGTGAGGCTGCTTAAACCAGCCACCAACCACACACACTCCACAATCAAAAACTCCTGTTACCACGAATAAATAAAAGTTTTGCTTGGGAAGTGGTTTCCACGGCAACCAACAACATACTGCTATCAACGACGAGATGACTAATCCCCATGACACATAACACATCCCTGGAAGCCCTAACCTGCTGGCGCGTTCCGACCTCCACAGCAGTCGCATCTCCTCCACCTCGGCCTCCAGCTCCACCTGCCTGGCCCAGCAGCCCTCTAGCTGGGCCAGCTGCTCCTCCAGTAGCCCCTTCTCCCTGGCCGTCACCTCCGTCTCCCGCTCGGCCACCTCCCGTCGACTCCGCTCCGCGCTCATCTGGCTCTGCAGGGTCTGGATGGAGTGTTGCAGCGTGGCCCGCTCCTCCCCGGGGTCCGGGCCTCGTTCCGGGTCCAACAGAGGATCCCTCTGGCGCCGTGGCGATGGCGGTGGGGAGGGGGAGGTCCAGTCGGCACGCCAGCTGTCGTAGCCACTGCTGAACCTGGATCTGCAGCGATGTGGAAGCAGCTAGAGTCAGACTGGAGTGATGGAACTATCTGGGATGGAACAAGGTTACTGCTTTTTTTTGTAGAGCCAAAATACAATAAAAACTTCATGTTACATTTTATTCATACCATTTCTGTATAATTTTAGCTTGATCAATTAATGTATGCGTGTTTGCAACCTTTCTAATTATATTCTATTCTACACAGAATAGCAAACATTCCCAACTATTATGGACTCATACAGATAAGTGTACAGGTTTATAAAAACAAATACACGTCAAGCTCATGAAATATTTCATATGAAAACTGGGAAAAGAAAAATGAATAACAAACCTAACCTTAAAGTTATGTAGCAAAATGTAAAACACACATTCTGATTCAGAATGTATTCTGATTCAGAATGTAGTTATTGTTGTTACGCAACCACGCGCTGTGAGGATTATCCAGAGGCATTTGGTAGGACTATGTGGCTCTGTGTTAGCAGGCAGAGGATAAACAGTGCTCTGTTTATATGGAAGAATCCAGAGCCTCAGGATCTAACACAAGCTCAGAGCTCTCAAGCTGAAATAAACTTCCTGAGGTCATCGCTTCACATTGTTGTGAGTATATGTTGTAACTTCCTTCCTGAGAAGAGTTCCTTCTTACCCCCGTTGCTCTCTGACACACTCAAACCTAAGCTGAACACACACACACACATTTATATACATGCTAACAAACTTAAATTTTTAAGTGTTCCTCTTTTTAACACACACACACACACACACACACACACACACACACACACACACACACCTGTCTTGGTGCATGTCGTACAGCTCCTTCAGACAGGACACACTCTGGGCCCCCAGGGTGCGTCTCTGGTCGCCCAGCTGTCTCTTGGCGTGCTCCGCCTGGGCCGCCTGCAGCTCCTCCACCTGGGTGTGCAGGTCCTCCATGTGGCCCTGGAGCCCATCCACCGTGTCCGTCAGACTGATGAGAAAACAACAGTGGTGGTGGTACGCAGTAAGCACTTTAAGATTGGGAGAACATATTTACAATTAGCTTTGTAATGTACTGAATTGAATTGATAAAACAAATCACACACATCAGAACGATATGAATAATGATACAAGTAGGAGTTTACAATAGGCAATACAATTAAAATGAACATCGCTACAAACACTCGGAAAATCCAATAAACCTGCGTATCAAAAACAATAAACATCCGAATAAATAAAAAAATATTGTCAACAAAAAAATGTAATTGTAAGGACTATATTCAACCTGCGCTATGTAACTTTTCTACTGCAGCTACTACTTTACGCCATTAAAAAAAAAATCTGAACTAGAAAGTTTCTCGAGAATAAAACGCGCCCATCCACAAGTCAATCCATCCAGGGATTTTTTCTCCCCCCCCCCCTCTCCACCCACTCTGTCAGAAAACCTCTATAGGACAGGTTTAAATTCTTCTTGTTATTATTGAGGTAAACACAAGGCTGCACCATGACAGGTTTAATATCCAGATATCCAGACCTGTGGATCCTGTGCTGGGCCAGGCGGTTGTCCGTCACCAGCCTCTGGTTGGTGTGCTCCAGGTCCCTGGCCACGAGATCCAGCTGCTCGTATACCTTTGCATGCTGCTCGTTCATCTGACGCAGGAGCTCTACCTGCTTGCTCAGGTGCTGTCGGAGGAGAGGTTGGCTCTTTTAAAAGTGGTAGTGAACCCCCTGTTTCAGCCCGCATCGAACACTGAGATTTTAAAAAACGTGTTTTGGGCTGAGAGTTCTAGCAAGGAAGGGGGAGGTGTTATCCCCATGGTTACGACCCATGGCAACTTTATGATACTTATTTTTTAGCTAGTAAGTATGCTGAGTTGTTGAGTATGAGCGTTATAATGAGCGATGTTGTATATGAAGTGCGCCACACACACACCACACCGTGGCGTTATACTACAAGTGTCCGAGAAGCTTAACCCTTTCTCGGACGCAGCCATCAACATCAAACGCTCCCCAGACGGAGCTCCACACATCCACACACACACCATGGCGTTAGCGAACCCTCTCGCCTTCGGTGTACCTCTGTCGTGACGTCAAAGTCCCTACGAAAAGGCACTTTGACGTCACAAAAAGAACGAGACTTGAGTTTGGAGCAGAGTAGAAACTGGTTGGCGGAGACAACCAAATTGATCAACCGAATTGTGGTTGTGTATTCAGTTATACATTAAAACCCAATAAATGTAGTTTGTTAACCACACAATATCGAGTTGTTTGGTCATGAATGCGCTGAATAAGATCTGGTGCATTATGGACTTTGAGTTTGTGAAAGTACATGGGAGTAGCCTTTGCACGACTTTAGGGCCTTGCCTACAAAGGCTATTCTGAAGTTCACCCTCTAGCTACTTAGTATTTGAACACCCAACAACAGAGAATCATTAACAACATGTAGATTAGCTTCTGCTATATGATCATATGATAGATTGTTCCCCATAGATGTTATCCTCTGCTTTATAACTCAACTCTAGATGCACTGAGGGCGGGTAGGGAGGGAGGGTGTAGGACACAGGCAGAAGTATTCTTATTAGTAGAAGTATTAATAAGTATTAACATAATATTAGCACAACTGGGGCATGTGAACATACAAACTCTGCATAGAAAGTGCTTTGCCGTTGTGGAGTGTGTGTTGTTGGTGGCTGGTTTAAGCAGCCTCACCTGGTCTGAGTTTACACAGGTTAAACCAGCCACCAGCACACACACTCAAGGGGAGCACTAGCATGTCAGCACGTACCACCTTCTCTGCTTGTTCAAACTTTACAATAAACCGGTTTGATCATCATCTGTCTGTGTCCTGCCGTTGGAGGAGCCCTAAAAAGCCACTGTAGTTGGCATGTGGCAGGGGAAACTGCCACAGCCGTGTCACGTCTTAAAAATGCATTCTGCAAAAAGAGCTGCTTGAGAAACAGAAGCATCTACGCCTTATACAAAGTAAATAATACAAATGTTGATTTCAGAAACTTAAGAAGTTGAAGCTGAAGTTTAAAATGGAAAAAAGTAGCATTTTGGTCAAAAGAACATTCTCAATAAAAAGGGATTTGTATGTAGAGCAGTAGAACTGGGGAACATTGAAATCCTAAACAATGTCACCACAGTGATCTTGTAAGCAGGGAAAAATGTGAGAGAGATGACCCTAAACAAGTATTTTCAGTCAAATTCTTCAAGTCAAGTCCCTCAAAATGGTGACTATTTGATAAACTAGTCCAGTCTAAAGAGTCTGCTGTCCATACCACAGCATTGATTGTCGACTATGACAAACACACATCAATGAAGATTTAAATATAAAACGGAAAAGACCCACGAAACTAAACTAAAACCTATGATTGGCAGCTATCTAGGTGTGTATCAGGGGTAGGGCGCTAACTCTGACCTTCACAGCACAGGCAGGATGCTAGATAGGGGTCAGAGAGATATATAGGATAATCCTATCAAACTCAATCTCCACTGAAGCCACTGCCCCACTGTCTGCATATTAAGGCTAATATCTCTGACGAATGGCTTGTCTTGCAACCAACAGATTAATAGTCTGGAATTGGCTGTAGAGACTGCACAGTGAACTGTTTAGGACTGTTGTATGTAACGGAAACGGGTTAGAATGCTCACACTTAGGGTTCAGCTCTATCCTCTTATGGTAAACCACAAGCAAGAACATGGATTAATATGCTTGAGAAACGTGGTTTTGCATAACAGCCCTATAGATTGGTTCATATTCAGGACTTTGATAACAATGTAATTTACAGACCTGACGGTTTTTTCGGTCACCCGAGAAAAAAAGCTATGCAATCGTCTCTTGCGCCAACTAGTAACTGGCATGATTGGCGACAAACACGTAATGTCGTTGTGGCTTTCAATGTCATTTTTTTACTTGGTTAACTTGTAACTGAGTAATAATTTAAATAAATGTTTAAAGTTGAACAAACTGCCAGGTGTCAATATAAAAACAGAAGGTCACTACAATGTGTTGACCAGAGAAGTAAACAGATCGTTTGGATGTTGATTTGGCATCACTCTAGGCTGCTAAAACAACAACAACAACAACAACAACAACAACAACAAGACATTCTTCAGGTCACCTCTATCTCCTGAAGCTGTTCACCGTTGGTTGCATACATCTGTTGCAGAGCTTGTTCCAGCTCATGGTTCCTGTCCAGCAAGGTCTTGCCCAGTTGGGCTGCCAATTGGAGATCTATGAAAACATTCATTCATGTCATTCTCATAAGAAAACAAAAGGGGGTGGCTTCAATTGTCAATCGAAAACGATTGACAATAAAGCGCTACAACATTAATGACAATCGGTCACAACAATATCACCAACATGAAAAAGATCAAAGAAATGAAAGATCGCTATCGCGGGTTATCAGTGCGCTCCCATGACTACAAAGTGTGACTATCACAAGAGTAGGCTATATTTCAATTGTTTTCTTTCTTTTTCTTTCTTTTCTTTTCTTTCGAAACATAGCTAATATTTGACAGTACAGACTAGTAACTTTAGACGAAATTTCTCATTGAGCACCAATTAGTATGATATATTGTTGAAATGTGTATTCAATCAATTGCATGCGACACCAATCAGATGCTGTATTGCTATAATAACACCAAACCGTTATTATGATAACAACTGGCTGCAGGGCGCGACCGCCCAAGGCTCTTTACCATGTTCGAGGTCCTGCCTTCCATACCAAGACTCTTCATCCTTCTCAAAGTCTTCCTCTACTATCATATCAGTCAACATTTTCAGAAGGAACTTTTGAGGAGACCTCCGACCATAACAAAACCAGTTTCCATACAAATATAGAGTTGTAGGCAATATATAGCATTTCCCAACTAAAGTAGTAGCATGCCTACTACTTCTCCAGCCGTCTACCGCAACGTGGCAGACAAAGGCAAAGACCCGGTAGACACCCGAAGTGGATTTCAACTCCATCTGACGTGGACAAGGATGTAGCGATGGTTAACCAATTGAAAATCACTGGGCGGAACCTACACGTTTCCCTTGTCCAATCAAATCTGTGTTGACAACTTGTCAGCCGTGCACATTGCATTTCCGCGTTGCCTACTTTCGACTGGGTCTGCACAGGGGTTGATGGGAAAGTATCTTCTACGAAGGTAAATACTGTAGATAAATAAATAGAATGTCATTGCAAATGATCGGTTGTATTACTTTAACCGGTTTAAACACGAGAAAACTAAAACTGTGATGTTCTAGCCAACGTAACGACTGCATTACATGTAGGACTGCTAGCTGGCATCTTTATCCACAGGTAGCTCTTTCACTAATCAACGGTGACGCTTTTAAAGAGCAACTGTGCAAAAATTGTAACACATACATTATTTACTTACTTAGGTAACACTGAATCTGGGGACCGTAGGGAACATGGCATCTGAGATACCCTGCTCCGGTGCGCGCACCTACGGCGGACGAATAAACGTCGTGCGACTTCTGGTAAACCTCGGGGTCAACCCTGCAGCCGTGGCCTACTCCATGACGACCCTCGGAGCTGGCATGATGAACAGCATATTCAGCTTCTACTATGTTAAACTCTTTCTCAATAAGTACAGAATATCAGAGGGTGCCTTCCATCAGTCACAAGTATGTATCTATCTGCATGTTATTTGTGTACGCACATGTTCTTCATTAGAGTAATATGTGCTGTGATGTGTGGCCTGTCCTTAATATACAGAACACTATATAACAACAACCCATATACACGGACCAACAAAATCAGCATGTTTCTTTTATTAATGTCAGCATGTGTTGTTATTTAGAATAGTGTGTAGCCTGGTCTGTCAATAATATACAGAACAATATATACAATTTCTAGGTAGTTGTTTGCATGTTGCAACGGGAACACGCCAGAATGCTCAGAACAATATATCAACCCTGAAGCATATGGCACTCAAGAGTAATGGTCCAATACCTTTGTATCTAACTTGTAACTTATTCAGCGGACTGTAAGAGGTTATATATAGGGTATATGCGTCCATTTTTGTTGTAACCTTGTTGTATGCTGTTTTATGCTGCTTCTTGTCCAGGTCTCTCTTGAGAAAACAAGGTTTTAAATCTCAATGGGATTCTAACAGGTTAAATAAAGGTACAAAAGAATCATAAAATAAGAGCATAAAAAGCTCACAAGGAAATAAACGAATCAAACGCTGTCATTTCTTTCCCGTCCTCCCGTCAGGTCGTGTACATGATCTGGAACGCCGTGAACGACCCTCTGTTCGGTTATCTCCAAGACAACTCCGGGGTGGCGTGCTGCTCTCGCCGCCGCCTCGCCATCCTGTACGG
This sequence comes from Trachyrincus murrayi, assembly GCA_900323305.1. Lineage (NCBI taxonomy): Eukaryota > Metazoa > Chordata > Actinopteri > Gadiformes > Macrouridae > Trachyrincus > Trachyrincus murrayi. Next base: position 17,661 of record OOFB01036375.1, read on the forward strand.
CGCCCCGCTCTACTCCCTCGCCTTCCTGCTGACGTGGTTTCCATGGCGAGCGTACAGCTCCGGCGATTGGCTGAGCGGTCTGCATCTCACGGTGGCGCTGTGCGCGTTCGACGGCATGCTGACCTTCGTGCTGTTGTCCCAGTGCGCCCTGTTCGCCGAGATATCCGGACACCATCAGAGCCGCTTAAGACTCATCAAGTACAACCAGGTAAACGTTTAACAACAAATGTGTGACATATTTATATATATATACTGTATATGTATGTATACTAAGTCATTTAGCTGTTGTTTTTATCCAAAGCAGTTCAGATGCACGTCATTAAGATGCACGCATCTTGCCTGCAGGTAGACTGAAGACATTGGGGATCAAACCCAGTATCTTTGGGCTGGTAGCCGACCCCACATATACATATATATATATATATATATATATATACTTCATTGTAAGTGAGAAGCACCCCATTGTTCAACAGATTCACCTCTCCTGTCCTCCATCCCCAGGTGGCGTCTCTGATCGGCTCCTCCAGCGTGCTCTTCTGCGGTCTCTTCTCCAGCAACATGGAGGACTACTCGGCCTTCCAGAGTGTCACAGTGGTGGTGGCGGTGCTGGGCTGTGGCTGCATGCTCTACACGGGCTTCCACAGTGAGAGCCGCTTTGACAACAAGGGATCCAGCACGCCGCTTTCGTCGTCGCCGACGACGGAACCTGGCGACGGCCAGGCCTCTGACAAACCAGCACTCTCGTTCTCCTCGGTGGTCTCCATGACATGGCAGATCCTGACCGACCGCAACTTCCGGCTGTTTGTGCTCATGAACTTCTTCCAGGTGTTCATGTTGGCGTTCCTCAGTAACTTCACCATGATATTCACCGACCACCTCATTCCACCGAATGTGCTCCCACCGCTGGCCAAGAGCGTGATGTACGGTGCTGGATTCATATGTCCACAGGTAAACGTCTCTCTCTCTCGCTCTCTCTCTCTCTCTCTCTCTCCTCCCTCCCAGGCCTTTTTGCGACCCCAAATTCTTAATTTTTTGGGTGTCTGCTTCCATACGCATCCTTTTCACCCATGATCAACATCTGCCCGTTATGTCAATGTCCCAGCGAATGTCCCACTAAGTGATTAGTAGTCGTTTGCTCATGGCTATGAATCATTAGGCGGACTGTTTGTATGTACTAGGGCTGAACAATGAATCGAAATATTATCGATATCGCTATATGGCCAAATGCAATATCCAAATTGCAGGAGCTGCATTTTGTTGATACGGGTAAAATGTGTAAATGTAAATTTATGACACCACTATAAATTAAGTACTGTAGAGATGCCCTGGCCTACACATTTGTTTCTCCTGATGTAAGAAAATATTGTTTGGTTTGGTACAGACCCCAACAAATGTTTTTTCAAATGTTTTTTTCACTAATAGTGAATCATATCACAATTGCAATATGGTTTTTTTACCACATCGTTCAGCCGTAGTATATATGGGACCGTTTTTCATCAAAAATGTATCATCACATATCTATAGATTATAAATCTGTGACACCAGATGCATATCAGGCGACCCCAAATGGGTTCCCAACCCCAAGTTTGGGACAGTATTAGTGGGTTAAGACAAGAGTCACCGGTCTTCTCCAACAGATACACTGGCCTCAGCCCACTAATGGGTTAATAGACTCTGAGATTGGACAGAGTCGTATCCACGGAGCTGGGCGATGGCCGACCACACCCAGCTTTTACTTCTGACAAAATCTTGGGACTTGGGCCGCCTATTATCTTTTTCCATGAACAATACTGCACACAAAAAAAACACTTCCTGTGTGTGATATATCCGATCTACTACGGGTGCTTCTCGACTGGCGTGCGACCGACTTTGGACCAGTTTCGTGTTTCATTGTTTCCGTAGCTCTTCTCTCCATTTCTGGTGTCCTGGAAATCACACGTCAACGTCATCGTTTCTTTGTCGAGTGTGTAAAACCATTAAGCGCTTCCCCATTTCTCACCAGATATTAGTGCTGAGTAGCCAGAACCTGCTCCTCAGGCTGGGCTACTACAAGATGATCCTGTTCACCTTCTACGTGGAGGCTGCCATGGCCATGACGATGCTGGCCCTCGGTCCCCAACACCACTACATCCTGGCGGTTTTCCTCACAGCCAACATGTAAGGACGTTGTTGTTATAACGCTCGTTACGTTGTCATGGCGACGTTGCTTTGAATTACTGCTGATTGTTCCGCCGCGGGAGTTTGGCCACGGGGTTTACATGGAGTTCAAGATTGTTTTGTTTGGGTTACGTTTAATAGGATCTCCTCAAATATGTGTACTCAATATATCTACTCTGTGTATTTAATCTGTTTGCTCTGTGTATCTACTCTTTGTATGAACTCGTTTGCGTTTGCTTGTTCTCAACAGGGTTATAATACAGGCAGCCTTCAGTTTGTTCAACTTGCCATTGGCTGACATCATCGACTCAGACCTACAGAAGTATAAGCGCAGGTGTGTGTGTGTGTGTGTGTGTGTGTGTGTGTGTGTGTGTGTGTGTGTGTGTGTGTGTGTGTGTGTGTGTGTGTGTGTGTGCGCGCGTGCGCATGTGTTGATCTTACAATGAATCCATCCTAGTGTTAATAGGAACAATGCACCGATTTTCATAGAAATCCAGGTCCTTCAATTGACATGCTATTTGACATGATATATACTGTATACTGCATGAGATATTCATCCCCCCCCTCCACGTCTGTAGCTCTCCTCTCTCGTCGATGGTGTTTGGAACCAATGCGTTGTTCACCAAACCGGCCCAGTCTCTGGCCCCTATGCTAGTGGTGACCATCCTCAACAAGTTTAACTACGAAGACCTGAAGGACATCACCAAGACCGCCGACTCAGAGTAAAAATTATTTCATGTTATTTCATGAGGAAACCGACCGAATATGCAATTTCACTCTTTCTAAGGGAGTTGCTGTTATTATTGGAATGTCAAACGTAACTTGTGTTACGTTCGTGACTTGCAGAAAAAAATGGCTGTCTTGTTCGCGTCTGTCCGGTTCAACTTGTCTGTACAATATTCTCGATCTTTACGTATAGCCAAGAGCAAAATCATTCTGTGATTTACACACGAGACCGTGTGTAAATAACGCCGACGCAGCCTTATTATCATAATTATAATAATTATCATTATTATCACTCTTGTCTTATCCCCAGAGCCACGGAGAGCCTGCACAGAGTCATGTTCTACCTGGTTTGTTTGATTCCCCTGTTCGTCTCCGCTGCACAAGCCCTGGCCTGGAGGCCCTTCTCCATCCGCAACAGTCACACAGTCGACACAAAGTACATAGACGGATAACTTCGGCCTCAGACAACTGTTATAGCTTACAGTTTACAGTTATCTACCCTAGGGAAAGGGTTTTGTAGTTTTGTAGTTTTTTGTAGGGGGGGGGAGGTGTTTTTCCTGTCGTAAGAAGGGAATTTGTAACTGTTATCAGCACTGTTGAAACCAGACTGTGACTCTGGTGCCTTTTTTATGCCTACTACAATGTACTAGGCATACGTACAATGTGCAGTTTAGATTTTTGTTTTTGTAAATGAAGGGAGAATAATTCTGTGATTTGGTGAACTTTTTTATTTGTGTTTCTATTTGTAAATGAAATCAAATGACCACCACACCGACTTTGACTTTGTATTTGTTTATTCACACAAATGTATGAAACTAAATGAATATACAATAATTAAATACTGCACTGATAGTTTGAGCACATCTTGACTGGATTCACTGGCAACACTATTGATCGTGATACAATAAAAATAATGGAAGTCATTTGGCGACAAATAGTTAATGTCATTATTTGACCTGTACACAGCTTCCAGAACACTCTTTTCAAAGCTTAAACATAACGTTTAAAAATGGGGGGGTCATTCTGTTACTCCTCTTTTAATCTGCATATTGAGATGTGATTCAGCGAATTCCATTTTCCGGTCAGGTTTGGTGGTTAGAGATTTTGATAGGGGTCATCAGTGGATGGATTTGACTGGATACCCTCAGCCTGTCAAACAATGTTATTAGATTAGATGCAACTTTAGTACAAGGTAGTGTAAGGAAAGAAGCTGACAACATGAGATAACAAGATTTACTATTTCTTAGTATTGTTTCATTTGCCCATAATGTATCCCATAATAGCTACTCCATCACACCCCCCTTTGGGCCTACAATGAATTTATTTGATCTTATTTTATAAGTTATACATTTTTAATGAGCAGGCCTTAAAGGTGCTGTAGGTAAGATTTGAGAGTTGTCAAGAGAGAGAGCAGAAAAGTGGAAGAGCAAGATTTTGAAACTAAATAACCAAGTCCCCTCCCTCCCTACGTTTCTCTGCCATTGAGAAGTGTTGCATCCCCACACATGTGATTGAAAATCAAGATGTATTCCCTGAACCAATTAGGGAAGAGATGCCCTGATTGGTCAGAAATGAACCGCGGTCTAAAATCTAAATTCGAAAAACAGATACACTCACAGAGCATTTCACTCTCTAATAGCTGACGGATGGCTATGCCATTTCTAACAAATTACACTGAAATAATAGCTCTTCAATGGTACCCACAGCACCTTTAATAGGAACTCAATAGGCATAGTAACACACAGGCTCAACCGACCTGATTTCACTTCGCAAGTCCATATCTTTCGAGCCTCTCGTGGGACCATACCGATCTCACAAGTTCACCTTCTGTTTCTCTCTGCAGATCGGTCTGGCCTCGATCGCTTTGAGATTATTTACCAAAAAATGTGAAATGCTAGGACCACTCAACGCTCGGGGGACGGAGTTTAAGTTCATGACCAACAAGGAGCGCCGCAGTCTGCCGAATTAAACAAAACAATTGCGGCGCCCGAGGAAAGTGTAGCAATCAGAACAGTTTTTATCTGAAATAGACTGAATAACGATGTTAAACGATTAACAGAAATCTTCACTGAAGGCTTTTTCTCAGATTAGAATGTAGAATTTCTCAGATTAGAACAACGTGAGGCTGCGGCCATATTAACTGCTGCCCAGCCAAGGCCGGACTTTTCCTTGCGAGTCAGCAGAATCCATCTTGGCAGCCTTCAAGTTATCCGGTTGTGTGGCCGAACCACAATGGTTCTGACCAATCAGCGTCCTATAAGGAACTACTGGTTAGGCAGGCTAGGCCAGACTGATATTGCGAAACTCAAACGTCAATATCAGGATGGTCTGGCGAGGCTCGTCTCTTTCACAACAAGCCCACAACGTAATGCAACATCTGCTGGTAGCACATTTCTCACCTTGCGTGGCTGCTCTTCTCTGCTGCCTTTATCGGTTTCCTTGCTGTGCAAGTTCCTCCTGTTGTACAACTCTTGCACCACAGACCTGAACTGCAGTCTGTTTGCACTTTTTGAGTTAATCTATAACGACATCAAAAACAATGTATGTTATGTTCTTTCATTACAAGCATTCCCTTAATGTTGAGGAACATTGAAGATTGAGGTAGTGGAAAAAAGAAAAACTGAATTCAGTGTCTCATGACTTCCCCATTTTCCACTTCTGGGCTTTCCGTTGATTTAGTCATATTGCCTCTAGACTCGTCTACACATATAAACACAACACAGAAGATACCACACCATTCACTAACCTTTTTAGGTGCACGAGGGTTCGAGTGACATCCGGTCTGGAATGTAGATGTAGATAACATAAAAATAAAATAATTAATGCATTGCTAAGAGTTTGATGTCATGAGGCATATGAAATCGTTGCGTGACTAACCGTGAAGGTGTGAAATAAACCAACAAAGGCATTCTTGCGGAAGATGATGATCATTACTATCAGGTTGTAAAGGGCCAACAGGGTGAAGAGCAGCCACAGCAGGATTGACAATGCTTGCATGACTTTCCCTGCAAGCACAGAAAAACAACAGCAGCCACTGCTCAAAACTCAGCCGCAGATAGATCCCACTACGTGTTAACTTGACACACAGTCATTCGGGAGAAAGACTGCGCCTGTTAACCGATAACCACCTGTATTTAAACCCTCCTTTTTCTACCTGTCTCGTATCGTATTCTTCCCTCGTACCCTCCACCTCCCCGTCTCCTCCCTACTATCTAATTGGATCCATACATTGACCTAGAGCTCCAAGCCAAACCTCTGAGTCTTCATCCCCCAACTACCTGACTACAATGCTCCTAATCAATAAACTTAACTAACATACTGTTGAAGGCGTGCTCTGTACTCGTGAATATTGGTTAAGGTGTTGGGACTCCCAGCTGGAAAGGTTGTGGGTTTGAACCCCAGTCTCCGCAGTCTACCTTTAGGCGTCCTCGGGTAAGATGCCCAACCCCCTACCTGCTCCTTAATGAGCTGTATCTAAAATTCACTCTAAAAGTCAATTTGGATAACAGCGTATGTAAATATGTAAATATCTGGGGATACTCTTACCTCCCACGACGAGAGTAGTGCCTGGACCAATCATCTGCCCTTCTGAGGTTGTCACAATGCTCAGTACTGCACAGACGTAGACGCCGCTGTCATTAGGGCTGAGCGAATTAATGGCTAGGGTCTCATGTTGCAAGGTATACTTGGAACTTGTTTTCAGGTCCAGCTCGTGATGGCCACTTGCGTTAAATATGAACCACTTGAACTTGGTGTTTAAAATGCATTTGAAAACGACATCGCACGTGATGGAGGCGGTTTCCCCCGTCTCCTTCCAGATAACCACACTTGGCAGACGCCAGGATAAGCAAGGCGGGGCATTCCCATCGCTGCCTACAGGAGAGTTCATGGAGACAGGGCGATTTCAGTTCACTGCTGTACTGTCATTGTAATGGACGAATGTACTCGAAGAACATGGGAAAGTGATTCGCTTTTCTTACGACTGGAGAGAGACGAGTTTCAGTACTGTTACTGAATTAATATGATTTTAAAAAAAAAGTATAAAACATTCAGCATCCTCCTACAGCTAATGCGGATGACACTCTGAAGCAGGATAGGATAGCACCCTTACCTGCTACGGGGAGGTAGGTGAGAATGAGGGAAATCCACAATGACGGCCTCATTTCTGAAGACTGCCAGGGTGTGATTGATCTCATGACTTGTCGCACGTCGTCAACCCTCAACGCCAGGAAGTGGGGAAGGTTAAAAATCACCTCCCACTTCCTTCTTAGTACTTCTCTTGTGGGACCTGTTGGTCATTATTGCAGCGGATGATATTGAGGAAACGTGTGTGTGTGTGTGTGTGTGTGTGTGTGTGTGTGTGTGTGTGTGTGTGTGTGTGTGTGTGTGTGTGTGTGTGTGTGTGTGTGTGTGTGTGTGTGTGTGTGTGTGTGTGTGTGTGTGTGTGTGTGTGTGTATGTGCCTGTGTGTGTGTATATTCATGTTTTCTCACTGTTCTACGACCCATGTTGAACTGCAGCCGCCAAATCCCTCTTTGTCTCCATGGTGACGGCAGTGACGGCGGGCCGGAGTCCAGAGCCCCCAGATCAACTTCCTCCTCTTGTTCTAACGAGTGCCCAGGCCCACTCGCATCACAGGAAGTGACATATGCAGAGAGAGAGAGAGAAAGAGAGAGAGAGAGGGAGCGAGAGAGAGAGAGAGAAAAAGAAAGAGAGAGATATAAAATAATTATGATAGAGAGGAAAAAAAATAGACAAAAGGAGAGAAACAATTAAACAAAGGAAGAAAGAAATAAAGAAAGAGAGGAGATTGAAAGTAATTATGAAAGAGAGTAAAAGAAAAGAGGGACACTGAGTCTCTCTCTCTCTCCTGTACTATAACCTCGTTCTCTCTCTCCTGTACTATAACCTTGTTCTCTCTCTCCTGTACTATAACCTCATTCTCTCTCACAATACAACCTCATCCATTCACTGCAAAAAACTGCTAATTCACTGCATAAAAGGATAAATATAAGGATATAGATATGAGGATAAAAACCTGAAAAGGTCGAGGCTGAGGATCCTTTGAGCAAGGCAGTGAGACGGCAGGCGCTACACGAAGGAAGAGTCAGGACGAAGGGATGCCGGAGAACAGAGCAACAGGAACACGGGTGCTAGACTCACGGGTGCTAGACACACGGGTGCTCGACTCAGTATTAATAAAGAATAGAGACGCAGCTCAGACTAAATGATGGCTTTAATGATTTCAATTTAAAGTTGACCTTTTAACATAGTTTGTAGAGGGAAATAACCCAATAACCATTCTAATGATGATGATGATGATGATGTGTGTGGGTGAATGTGCGTAGGTGTGTGTGTGTGTGTGTGTGTGTCTATGTGCTTGTACTGCCATAAAAAAAAGCAAATGTGGTTGTGTATTACTACTATAAAACAAAGCAAATATGTGTGTTGTATTACAGCCATAAAGATGGCTCCTGTAGCAGAAGTCACTGTGTGCTGCTGCAGCTGTAAAAATAAATGAGGTTTGCAGAACGCCAACGGTGGAAAGCAGAGAGCCACTCAGAGTCCTCCAGCAACGCCTCTCCTTCCTCCTCCTCCTCCTCCTCCTCCTCCTCCTCACACTCATCCCATTCGATGGCACTGGGAAAAGATTTGCGAAATTTTTTGTACTTGTTACATTATCGCATTCCTCAGCACAAATAAAAACAACATCTGACCCCAGGTGGGACTGTCAACGGGCCACGTTATTACGCTTTCAAACGGACATCTTTTATTAAAATCACAACGCTTTTTCTGATATCTCAAGTGTTGAGCCTCTGCAGAGCTCTTAGTCAAGGGAGAAACCATCGGCGGTCCTTGCGGGCTGCATCAGTTGGACAAAGCTGAAAAGAGAATGGATACGCATGCCGAGCAGACGGAGAAAGCCTGGAGTCCCATGACGCATTGAGGACTCACTCCATGTTCCATTAAATTTAAATGGCTGAAATCCTTCCCCACACGTTCCCACCGAGAAGCAGAGAGAGAGTGAGAGAGAAGAGGAGACAGATAGACGGAGAGAGAGAGAGAGAAAAGAAGAGAGCGAGATAGAGAAATGATAGATTGAGACATATACAGAGAGAGATAGAGAGAGATACAGAAACACTGAGATGTACAGTGTGTGGGAGAGAGGAGAGAGAGAGAGAGAGAGAGAGAGGGAGAGAATAGAGTGAATTAAAAAAGAGCTTCTGCTATGTTTTAATGTGAAAGGAGCTAAATCTGTGACATTTTTCCCCCTTTGGCAAAGACGTATACGACTCCTAAAATAAATAAAAACATCGCCTTTGTTTGCAAGTCAACCCAAATGGGAACTCTCCCATATGCTCTGAGCAACACAAACATACAAAAGCACATCCGGTCATGCATGTAGCGGCTGCAAAGGACCGTCTGTACCCATTTACACGTACAGAGCAAGGCAGTTACAGTTAGCTTACAACATGAATAACTCCCCATCCATCCTACAAGGCCTTCAGAGTAAGAGGTACTCACCTATTAAACATTTGTTTTATTAAAGAAATACTCCATGGCATTCCAAACGGTTTGTTTGACGTTTGGCTGTGAAGACCCGTGTGGCAGTTGAACAAATTCCAAGGAGATTTGTTTTGGAACAACAACAAGTTTGAAGTGTTTCTCTCTCGAAGATGGACTCTGATTAATTCACAACAAGAAGGACAGGATATAATGAAGATGACACTAGAGTGCCATGGAGGCCTGCGGCTATTAGCTTTGGAGAATACCTTCAGCAGGTTTATTCCACAGGCCACTGCCAGGGTCCCGTGTCGGGACCCCGCCGCTGTCATGTTAAATCAAACAGAATGTAGACAAGGGAGATGGCTGAGTTCATTTCTGCTTGGCCTTCTGTGTCGCGTTGCTGTCAATATCAGAGGCTCTTCTCCTGATGAAAAACAATCCATTTGCAGCAATTGTACTCCAGTAAGCCTTGACGGATGAATCTTTAAACCAACTTAAAAGGCTATTGTTGTGCTTTATTCTCCCACGATGTGCCAGGTGGATGGCGTGGCTCTGCGGCGGCGAATGCACATCAAGGATAATTACTGTGATCGAATACAAATATCAAATACTGAGTGAATGTCAACGTAATAGTCCAACTGTATTCAAATGAGGTTTTCACATCCTCTCTTTTTCATATTTCAACCTTCAAAAGAAAGGTTACGGAGCTCCACTCAGAGTCTCTCTCCTATCAAACAATGGCTTGCAGATAGGGGCCAATGGAGCCAGGGGCCAATAACCACTGAGAGGCAAATGTCTCATTGCTGAGAATTAAAACCAAATGTATTTATTTAAAGAGAGAGTGCAGAAGAGAGCAAAAAAATGTCCCCTCCCTCTCTGCTCCCTCCCTCCCTACGTTTCTCCGCCATTGAGTAGTGTTGCATTTCACAAACCTGTGATTGACAGGCAAGATGGATCCCCCAAACCAATCAGGGAAGAGATGCCCTGATTGGTCAGAAATGATCCGGGAGCGGTCTAAAATCGAAATGGTCTCATACAAAGGCAGGCGCAGTCAACTGGAAACAGATATTCTCAGCACATTTCACTCAATGAAAAACTATTCCAACAGAAGCAATCTGTAAAACACCGTTCATTAAGTGCATAAACTAACACATCAAATCGTTCCAATTAGTTAATCAAGACAAGATTAAAATCAGTTTTAAGATTGAAAACCTTCATAAAGGGCACGTTTCTGACTCACCGACGGCCCACAGAGTCGAAGCTAAGTCTCCTCAGTGTCACCCACATAAATAGCAGCATTAGAGACCTCCATCATGTCCTCCTCTGGTGGATTCCTCACGTGTTAGAGGAAGAAGAAGACAAAGATTTATTATTTGATTCCATCTGAATCCCACCAGTGTGCAATATGAATAAGATATGAGCAGGAGAAGTACATTCCATTCTTCAACACGGGCCAAATTCCCGGGTGCCGATTGTTAATGGGTTTGAACCCTTGTATGTGTGTGTGTGTGTGTGTGTGTGTGTGTGTGTGTGTGTGTGTAATCTCAATTATGGATGCAAGGTTTGTCCTTGGAGACATCACATGACCTCTGGAAAAAAAAGTGAGT
>OOFB01036381.1:2838-15099 GCA_900323305.1 Trachyrincus murrayi
AAAACTCCCCCCCCCCCCCCCCCCCCGACTCCCACCGTGTTGAGCATTGCTCTATTGTCCCCCCGCGGTGCCTCAAGGCAAGGCCGGGCCGACTCACTTTCCACAATAGAGACGAGCAGGAGGGAAGCTGTCCAGCAGACAAAGCAAGCCCAAATGTCACGAGGTACGCGGGCGTTTCCTCTCCGGGTGTCACCTCTATTCGTTACGGAGAAATAAAAGCGCAGGGAATTAGGAGTCTATCAAAATGGCCGCCGATGCAGGAGCCCACGCGTTGGGTACAGCAAATGAATAAAAGGAGAGAAATGATACCGAAAGAGATATTGAGCCGTGTTTGGGCATGAATGGCAGTTTTTCAATTTGTAAAGGAAACCTTTATGCTCCTGAAAAAAAGAAACATGCGTTGTAACATTAACCATATTGATGTCGATATACGAGATCTGACCTGCATCAGGACACATTTGTACTATTCTTGCCATTTTGACTATGGCTGCATAACTTGAGACTATCTGTTCTGTCTGTTAATAAGCTTGCTGCTGCATGGTTTCACACCCACACACACACACACACACACCAGTGGTAGGGGCGGGGGGGGGGGGGGGGGGGGGGGGGGGGGGGGGGGGGGGGTGTGCGTGCGTGTGTGTGTGTGAGGGAATGTTGTGTGAGGGCCATGTTGCCCCTACAGATGACTCCTCCTCGTCAGGCCTCATTTCAACACCCCACCCATCTCAAGCCACCCCCGTCACCACCACCACCACCACCCCTCATCTCAGTCTATCCAGGCTGCTACCCCGAGGAGGCCATGGAAGTCTCTAAAAAGCACTCTGATAACCATCTGCCTCCTTCCGTCTCTAATGGACCGTCTCATTCTGAGAAAAAAGAGGGGGAACTAATTTGTCTGAATAAAAAATAAGAAAGCTTCACAAGTAGGAGCTACACTGCAATTATAGGAGTGTTCATGGAAATATGGTGAGCTAAAATAATAATCCTCATTGTACTCATTACACTGCAATCATTTTGTAACTATATTACATAATTGAGCTGTCTTTTTGATCTAGAAAAAATACAATTGCGAAATTATGTTTAGTCAAACAGGTATTTTGGTCCGTTGGTGATTGTTGGAAATAATAAAGTAAGCATGATTAATTGAATTTTCATATTATTATGCACATTATATGATTAATGAATAATGCAGTTAATACTGAGCAGTTCATAATAGATTAGAGAATAGTTTAGGTTATTTTTCTGTAGACGACGATCAACTTATAAGGAGTTATTCGAATACTGTTTTGTTCAAACTACTAGATTTAATCAAGACAGACTTCATTGGGCTTTTTTTGCACGGAAGACGAAGAAGAACCCGCCGTAGTTAAAGTTCACAAAGTATTGACGCTGGTAAAAGAGCAACCATGATGTCGATAATGGAAGGAGTCTGCTGCTGTTTCCTCGACAACATCGACCGCAATCATGGACGCTAAATGTTCCAGCTATGCTAATGCTAGCCGAGCGACCAAAAGATACATAAACACCGACACATTCTCCCACTGTCTTCCCGAGAGGAGTTGGTGTAGGCCTGATAACTGTATGGGGCACGAGGGAGACAAAGAAAGAAAGAAGAAAAGAAACGAGAGAGAAGAGAGAAAAAATAGAGATGAAAAATGGGAACACAGGCAGACAGAAAACGGTGTGATACAAAGTGAGAAAGGCACACGTTCTGATGGATAACTTTATCACTGGGTTTTTTTTTTTTCTCCCGCTATACACCACGGTGTGTCTGTGAACACATCGAATAAAGAAAGCTTTTTTTAACACAGCACGACCTCAGGAGACAGAGAGAGCGAACTGTACTCGAAAAAGTATAATATCGTCTTTGCGGTAGTTTGGAGTAATTTCAACCCGCACAAACAAACATATCCACTGTGATGTTGCCATTGATTATCCAGGTCAATTCCACTTTTATTAAGTTGTTATTATACTTTTATTTTGGCAGACGCTGCAGAGAGCCAGAATCAGCCTGTTAATTCCCCAGCAGAGCTGCGTGAATACTCTTTGAATGCCCTTACTCTGAACCGAGCGGCATCAAAACCTTAAACCAAATTATTTGTAACCTACTACCTTAACACCTTCAAGTAAAAATCTAAAATATGTGCAGAGAATACAGTAACGAGTAACTGTGTTTGGAGCTTTGATGACCTGATTGTTGTATTCTGTTATGAGTCTCGATTCACCCAACACTTAATTCTCAACCATTCCTCCACCCATGACACCACTGATTAAATGACGTATACACGCCATTGTTATCTTTGATATACAAATAAAGACGGTCCAATGATGTGATTCCCATATTGATTTTTTGTCTTATAACCCACAGCTAGTTAACCTAAACGTAACCATCTCTAACCTCATACCTAAACCTACGCATCTCAAACGTAAAGACTAAACCTTTCCATTTCAATTCAATGAATGATCGCCGAAACCAAATCTCCAAGCTAATACTTGCATTAAGAAAACCATTTATCAACGTTGGAACATACTTGAACCGTGTGTAATATCATTCGTAATACATTTCCTAACATTTTTGAAGAGAAAACGTGCTTTCCATAGATTGGTGCTCATCCTACCCGGTACTCCACTGAGGCTTTAGATAAGGCCATGTCTTCATGTTCTTGTAATTATAACCCGATCCCCTGGAACGCTCTCTTAACCCCCTCTTACCCCCCGGCGAAGGAGTCCCGGGAATCAGTAGGCTAGTTCCAGTACTGTAGCCACTCTTTTTTTTACAAAAACGTTAAGGTTTATTATAAAATAGTATTGTACAATCCCATGTCGCATCCATGCCTCATGTTCTATTAGCATAAAGGAGATACGAAACATGCAGATGTTATATAGTCCGCATACACTTTGTAATGCGGACTGTGTGTTGACGTCATTCCACGTTAGCGGATCGATGCGGCGATTGATTTCTGTTGCTGCCGTTGTTGACACTGTATTTACTGATTCTTGTAATGTTTTAGCGAAATTGAAACGGGGATGCCTAGCGCCGATCGATGAGCAAATAAATGAATGTGTTAATCTAGGCGACGTATCGTCTTGGGCACTGTGCAAATAAGTGAAGTTCTCGCCCCTCAAACGGTTTTACACACGCACACACACACACACACACACACACACCTACCTACAAACGCACCACACACCTATGCACAGACACACCTACGTGCGTGCGCGCACACACACACACACACACACACACACACACACACACACAGAAAGAATAGGCTGCACACAAAGAATCATGTAAAAGCATATACTGTGTGACACGTCTTGTGTGTGTGTGTGTGTGTGTGTGTGTGTGTGTGTGTGTGTGTGTACGTGTATACCCACATACCCAAACACACAGAGTCCTGTACTGTACAAACGAATAGCGTAAGCTGTAATTGTGAACATCTCCGGGATGATTGCCCGTCTCTTTACCACCCACTCCTATACTCAGCGCTGTGTGTCACTATCAGAGAGAGAGACACACGGAGAGGAGAGAGACACACACACACTGGCATGTATGTATGCAAACACACGCAGGCGTGATCATGCGTGTGCACTGACACAACTGCACACTCACACACACAGGGAACTACGCACTCAAAAACACACAAACAAATACACACTCTCTCTCCCTGTCCCTCTCCCTCCCTCCCTCTCTCCCTCCCTCTCTCCCTGTCCCTCTCCCCCTCCCTCTCTCTCTCCCTCCCTCTCCCCCCTCTCCCTCCCTCTCTCCCTGTCGGGGCAACAAAATCCACACCACTGCAACGCAGTCGACTATGTCGGCCTGTATGTTATCGTGTGTGAGCACACAGCACAACAACCAGCCCGCAGATAAACAGCCTCCCTCCCCCGTCGCGCCCGTAATATTGTGTACTAAGACCTGTGGAGAATCGTCACCTCAGGGGGGGCCCTCGACTATTAATAGATAGCCCCCTCTCTCTTTATTATCCCTGCCTAATATTGCTCTATATATCTCCCCCATCCTTATGCCCATGTGTGTGTGTGTGTGTGTGTGTGTGTGTGTGTGTGCCGTTCCTCCTCGTTTCAATCATCTCCTCTCTTTTCTAGCCTCTAGCACACTGCTCCTCTCTCCCCTAGACAGTACCACTGCTCCTCTCTTACAGTACCACTGCTCCTCTCTTCCCTAGAGAGTAGGACTGCTCCTCTCTCCCCTAGACAGTACCACTGCTCCTCTCTTACAGTACCACTGCTCCTCTCTTCCCTAGAGAGTAGGACTGCTCCTCTCTCCCCTAGACAGTACCACTGCTCCTCTCTCCCCTAGACAGTACCGCTGCTCGTCTCTTACAGTACCGCTGCTCCTCTCTCCCCTAGACAGTACCACTGCTCCTCTCTTCCCTAGACAGTACCACTGCTCCTCTCTCCCCTAGACAGTAGCACTGCTCCTCTCTCCCCTAGACAGTACCACTGCTCCTCTCTCCCCTAGACAGTACCACTGCACCCCTGCTCCTGTTTCTCTCTCCCTCCTTCTGCTAGCTTCCTCTCTCCCTCTCTCCCACGTTCTATGCATCCATGTGTTGTCCCTTTATGACCTCTTTTTTTTACCATCACCTCCATTTTGCGCTCTCCTCTCTCTCTCTCTCTCTCTCTCTCTCTCTCTCTCTCTCTCTCTCTCTCTCCTTGCCGGTAGCTGGGAGACCTCTGGTTGACCCGTGGAGCGCTAACATTCCTCAGAGTCCATCTTCATCCTGGGCTCATCCTGTCTTTTTCCCCCCCTGTCGGAGAAAGTGGTTCTGAATATCAACATCTCTCTCCTCCTCCTCCTCCTCCTTCTCCTCCTCCTCCTCCTTTACACCTTCTCCTGTCAAAGCTGCCTTGCTGCCTGTAAGTCTTCCCTCCTGTTCCCTTTCAAGTATCCCTCCCTTTGTCAGGTGGTAGCATTGGTGCCGGTAAATGTCATGCTTACAAGGTTGCCATTTCCTTCAGCTGGTAAAATACAAGCTGGCACACTTCAAACGCTCACACACCAAAACACACACACACACACCACAACAAACAAAACACACACACACAACAACAAACAAAATGCACATATACACACACACACAACATAAAAAACACACACACACACACACACACACACACACACAACAACAAACAAAATACACACATGCACACAGCAACAAACGAAACACACACGAACACACACACACTTGTGCGACAACATACAAAACACACACACACACACACACACACTTGTGCGACAACATACAAAACACACACACACACACACTTGTGCGACAACATACAAAACACAAACACACACACACACACACACACTTGTGCGACAACATACAACATACAGCCGTATTGATTGGTGCCAACAGGAATGGTCACCCACACTAATCCATTTCCAGTCTTTGTGGTGGGCGGGGGAGGAGCGATGGAGTGAGGTCTCTTCTGTGTGTCCTCCCAGTGGACTGCTGCAGCCACCATGAGATGCTGCGCTAAGTCAAAGCTAATCTGACCACGGATGTTTGGAGCCGAAACAACAGAAAATGGACACGATTAGTGTAAAAAACTGTACTGTCGCTAGGGCGGGGGGAGGCCTAGGGCTAGGGTAAAGGGTAGGTACTGTAGCTAGGGCGGGGGGAGGCCTAGGGTTAGGGTAAAGGGGTAGGTACTGTAGGTCAGGATTGGAGCTGTAGGGGGTTTAGGGCTATGGCTGGGAATATATCCTAGGGTTATATTAGGTAGATGCTGTAGTACCAAAGTCTCGTGGAAGGGTTAGGGTCAGGTATAGAGTTGCTGCTAGGGTTGGGGTAACCCTCATCCGTGGAATTTTTTTCACCATCCAAGCTGGTAACTTCTCTTACTTGAATGTGCTGTTGTTTTTAAACGTTACATTTCCAATAGAGTACCGACTTCAGAGTTTCATTTGTTTCTCTTATGCCACGCCACAATCTCCTGCATCTTCAAAACACATATTTGCTGGTGGGGCAGCTGACCCTGCCTTTAAACTAAACAGGTAAACTGCCATCTAAACGCAGCCATAAATTACGCAAAGTGCGATGAATGGCGATTTCTGCAAAAAATGCCAGCACTGGAAAGTTTCAAACGCAGTCGTTTAAATATGATAATCATGATGATGTATACTGTTAATATTGCCAGATCCGGGCGCACCTGGAGGCCTATTTCTTTTCCATGCTTGCTGGATTCAAATCCCCAGGTGGATAAGGAGGAGACGGGGAGGCGGGGGTGCATGCTTGCTTACAATTCGGTAGGGTGGCTTAGTCAGGTGCAGTCGTCCTGCTCCTATAAGCATATTTTTTAAATAGATGATTCATAGAAAATACTCTCTCTCTCTCTCTCTGAAAATATTAAAAAGATATCTTCAATGCCGCATACATCCTGGAACTTCTGAAGACTTTTTTTTGGCTCCTACTGGGAAGCTACAAATAAAACCTTACTATTTTAGTAATTTACCAGATGCAGAACCAAGGATGCTTACAGGTAGACTGTGGAAATGGGGATTGAACCCAATACCTTAGGCATGAGAGTGAAACAACCGAACTACGACTACAGTACCCATAGAACATATGAATGTACGTGTTTTGTGGTCAGATTTACACATCTGATCAGGAGGATCCTGGAGAAAAAAAAAGGACCAATGGTCATGGTTGTATACTATTTGGTCCAATTTATTGACTACATCCGTAACTGGGTCTGCCATTGGTGGGTTTGGATGAGGTTGATACGGTAACAATCAATCAATTGGGCATCCATCCATCCATGAACTTGAATGGCCACAGGGCCTCTCTAACCCTAATCAATACACTCCTATTGCCTCTGTAGCCATAACCAAATGACTATGCAAATAGCAAATCAATGACCCGGCACCAGGAAATCCCTTGCCGACCAATTAAAACCCCATGCTGTCCTAACCCAGCACTCGGTAAAAAGTAAACGTGCCACGGCCTGCATGTAGGTGTGGTAAATGGTCTTCATTATAAAACATTTAAGCCCCGTGACAGATTTGGGAAAAGCCCACATAAAAAATTTTTTTTATTAGTGAACAATGTCCTTCATAAGCCAGGGTATCGACGGGTGCAGTCGTTAGCGTGACCGCCATATTTGTTCTGGGTAAACAGGACACCGAAGCTCCCGGGTGCTTTCAGGAGATGTATCCCTTATCAATACACATTGCCATTATCTTCATAATCCAAAGCTATTTGGTTATCGAGCGGCTGTGTGGGCAGGAAGGTTATCTGCTTGAACAAATTGAACAGTTCATACCTCCTGAAGTAGGCTCCAGCTACGGGAGAAACCCTCGACTAATCATGCAGCTAAAGTGGTACAGGAGAAAAAAGGAGTAGACATCACACACACACACACACACACACACACACGCATGCACATAGGACCACTCTGGTTCAACCTGTTGCCCTAGCAACTGCATGAAAAATGGCCACGAAGGCCTTTCATCCAGAAAGCCGCAGAACGCTTCGTGACTTAAATACCATGGAGACGAAAGGTTGCTCAGATTTGCAGGATGTCGTACTGCGGGTAACACGAATCATCCGTCTGTTTTGTGCAAAGACAGAACCGTTCCAATCGATGTCAGGCCTGAAAGTCAATCCTCAAAACACATCTCAAGAATGTGATGAAATGCTTTGTTATCGCTGTTCCCTTCAAGAAACACCTCGATTTCTCCAGACCCAGTAGCAATAACTAGACAAAGGGTTCCTCACTATTTACTGATATTTGATTAGTTTTAATGAAATATTTGATATAACATTTAGCATTTAGCAGAGCTTTTATCCAAAGCAAGAGCAGGTGGGGGGGGGGATGCCTGCAGGCAGGTTGTGGACATGAAGGGACCGACATGCCTCGGTGTGGTTTGGTCCGAATCCTACGTGCACACGCCAGGCAACCTACACAACGTGTCCTACGCACCCTCTAGTGTACCAAATGTACACTAGAGGGTGATTTATCAACCAACTACACAACCCTATTTGTGGATAGTAGATAGAAAGTCACCCCCTTTTTTCAAACAGTAACCGGTGAACACACAGCCAATATTTTATATACTATTGGAGTGTAACACACTTTTCAAAGTAGAGCAATTACGAGATTGCCATGTTTATTAGCATCAAAGCTAAGCTGGGTTAGCTAGGTTAGCTAGGCGAGCTGTAGCCCGCAACTGAGAGGTTGCGCACGCAGACCCGCTCGTCAATTCACCAATCAGTGGTCCGCAACATCTAGGTGGACGCCGCCTCGCTGCCTTTGGTTTGATCGGCATGCGCGCAACAGGGCTCTGAACCCATGTCGCTAGGTCGCGTTGATGTTGAAGACCGCTGGTTGTGAACCCAGTACCTTTCTTGAAGTCCAGCACTGTAGCGACTACACTACCGTGCCTAAAAATATAAACTCATTAGCAACAACTTGAGTTTAAATGACCATGAGATACAAGTTCAATGTTAGGGGAATTCAGACAAAATAGCCAATTCCAACGACAACCAGAAAGGAAAAAGGCTCTTCGTGGAGGTGTTAAGTAGTGAGAGAATTCACACCCGCTGGGAGAGACCTTGCTCTGGTTTTCCCCTGATCACACGTTCCTCAAACTCTGGCAATCACTGACAGCAAGGCGTTTTACACACACACACACACACACACACACACACACACACACACACACACACACACACACACACACTTCACAGCACTCTGTGTGATGACATGTTGTGACACACTTTAATGATGGATTGCAAATTGGATTAAAATGTGTCTTTAACTGGCAAAGAATGGCAGACCTACATTTGTACATTCTGAGTGAAGTACCATCAGAAAACATTAGAAACATGACGATTGTGTCTTCAGCCATCTACCCCAACACTCGTAACCTTTGGCAGTGAAAGGTGTCCAGATTGTGAAATGAAAAGAGACTTTTGGCGAAAAATCATGTCTAGCGTTAGCATTAGCGTTAGCATTAGCGTCAGGGTTAGCGTTAGCGTCGCTTTCAATTGATGCTACCTCAATTAATTACATTTAGCATATATGGCAAATAACATGTTATGTGTGTTCTTATAACGTGTAACAAACCAGACGTGAGTTTAACTGGCGATGGTCAGCTACACTGATCACCTCAAAGATCACATCAGGGGGCCCCTCTCGAGTGCTATGGGGGCCAGGGGCCTGGGGGAGGTTGAGTGGGATTTGTGGGACGAGGGTGGTGGTGGTGGTGGTGGTGGTGGTGGAGGTGATGGTGGTGGTAGTGGTGGTGATGGTGGTGGTGGTGGTGGGGGAAGGGGTTCAATCTACTGGGGGACCCAGAGAGGTTCCGGGTAATCAGGTCTTGAGCCAAGGGGGCTCACGGGCCCCAGACCGTTAAGGGGCCCCAGACCCGTCTTGCCAGACGGGAGATAAGGTCCTTGAGTATATATGAGGTCTCTCTCTTTTCCTGTTTTTGTTTTATTCCGTTTCCCCTCCAGGTCTGAACAATAGAATAGGAAATATCCATCGTACGTGCCACGCACTCTGATACTTTGTCGAATATTAGCTATGATGGCGATGGAATGTGATGCTTTTCTCAATGCCGTTTCACCTTGATGCATTTCCCAACAACGAGCTACATGTTCAAGTAATTGGTTCTCAATATAGCAACCCGCTGGAAATATTTTCTGGATTTGAAAATAGCATGCTACCGCTTTTATATAAATCCACATTCATAACCCCATACAACAGATTTATAGCATGCGGAGTGCAAAATTGACATTGTGAATCAGCAAGTCATTTTCACATTGTTTTTAACTTAACAACCGCCATTTTTTCCCCTTCCTCTCCGAGCATTAGTATTCACCAGCATCCGCCCGATGCCGGTGGTGTCTGTCGGAGTTCCTCGAGCTCAATTTTTTCACCCCTTTTTTTTTTTTTTTCTTTTTGTACCGGTGTCACAAAACGAGTTAGAGCGCACGGGTACTCTGTGTGCACTGCCAACCCCTTACAAAGACCTGGAAGTGGATGTGTCCCAAATGTCTCAGGAAGTGAGGCTCTGGTTACTATGCAAAGGCACTGTCTGACCTCCTTGGCTTGGTCTCTTCAGCACACACACACATGCACACACACACGCACACACAGGCGCTCCATAGCGTGCAGGGCTATATTTCATAGCTTTTATGAATAGCGGTGTGTTTTTGCGACTGACATTCACTCCAGTGGAGGGAGAAATAATGGGTTGTGCATAATAACCGTCGCTCATCGGCCCTGTTCAGTCACACGGGCACACTGTCCCGTGGCCTCGCTCCATCCTTCCTCTCCTCTCTCGTCGCTCTCTCTCTTCCTCTCGTTTCTCCTCTTCTCTTACCTCGCCCTCACACAGCGAGGGGGGGGGGGGGACAGCGATGCACAGGGCTACCGGGTTTACCGGTCGTCCCAGGGGAGCCGAGCACCGGGATAGGGCCATTAGAAGGGGAATGGGCTCTGGCGTCTCGGGGGCCAACAGGGGCCACGCACACGCTAAGAATGCCTACAATTCACTTTCACAGCGGCGGGGACGAAGCCGGGCCCGCTGGGCCTTCGTAGAAATGGTAGCTGGGTGGGGACGCGCACGCACGCACGCACACACACACACAAACACACACACACACACACACACACACACACACAGATACACCTGCACACCATGCACACTATTATGGGTGATGTATTCCCATTAAGAGTCATAAGCAGACAATTGATGTACTGGTGGAAATGATTATCATCTTTTCCACACACGCACGCAAACACACACCATCTGCCATTTCCAGGACAAAAGGGACCCAGCATAGCAGCCCAGGTGTTTAATTCAACGGCACGTTTAAATGACATCAGGCCATGACTTCATGGCCTGCATGCGCCTCCTCACAAAATGAGAAGGGGAAAGCGTTGACATTATACGCCGCCATTTACAGAATCAGAGAATAGTCCCGGGAGGATGTCACCGTATCCCCCCCCCCTCCTTCCATTTCCAATCGCTGGCGAGACCGATCACCAGCACAGCGGGTTTGTTGTGTTTCAAAATGAGCGGCCATGTTGAAGCATGGCTGTGGCTCCATCTCATTACCACCCTGGCAGAATCAGCCTCCACTCAACACGACCGCTTAGCAGTCCCTCCCTCTTCATCTCTCTACTCTCACCCTTTCTATCTCCCCCCCCCTCTCTCTGTCTTTCTACTCTCCCTTCAACACACTCTCTCTCTTCTCCCCCTCTCTCTCTCTCCTCTCCCTTCACTCTTCTCGCCCCTCTCATTCTTCCCCCTCTCTCACCTCTCGCTGCATTTTCTCTATTCTCTCTCCCTCCTCTCCCTTCACTATCTCTCTCCTCTCCTTTCTCTCTCTCCCGTCTCTCTCTGTATCCTCCCTTCTCTCTCTCTCATTCACTCTTCTCTCCCTTTCTTTCTCTCCCCTCTGCACGCTCTCTCGCTCTCTCTCTCTCTCTCTCTCTCTCCCCCTCCCTTCACTGCCTGGATGGTGGATGCTGGCTTTGAAGCTCATTGTGTGTTACACGAGCGCCGCATACATCATGCGCTTAATATGACATAATAAGTCATAACAAAGTAACACTGTATCAGGAGTAATGAGGTGAGCCCTGTGAGTCTGTGGGCTGGCTGCAGTGTGTGTGTGTGTGTGTGTGTGTGGGTGGAGATTAATTACTAAACGACAAGCCATGGAGATATGTGGGCCAGATTCTGAGCTAACGCAGAGAAAGAAAACTGCAAACCTGAGGGCAGTGTCTGTCTATCTGTCTATCTATCAATTGATCCATCCACCCATCCATCCAGCTACCTAGAGAGAGAGAGAGAGACTGTACATGTGTTTGTTTTTGTCTCGTATGTTCTGCTGCCATTTCCTTAACCCGTGGTTCATGTTTAATTAAACTGCCTGTTTAAGTGTGTGTGTGCGTTTGTTTGTGCTCATTTAATTAAACGCCTGTGTTCATGTGTGCATGTGAGTTTTTGTGTGTGATTGTGGTTTTGTTTATGAGTGTGTTTGTTTAATTAAACACCTGTGTGTGTGTGTGTGTGTGTTGTCTGTGTGTGAGACAGTGTGTGTTTGTTTAATTAAACTCCAGTGTATGTTGTTTGTGTGTGTGTGTGTGTGTGTGTGTTTAATTAAACTCCAGTGTATGTTGTTTGTGTGTGTGAGACAGTGTGTGTTTGTTTAATTAAACACTTTTATGTGTATGTGCATTTTGTTTTCTGCATGCGAGAGAGAGACAGAGAGAGAGAGA
>OOFB01036383.1:13786-31707 GCA_900323305.1 Trachyrincus murrayi
CTCCTGTGCTTGTCACTTAATCCTTGTGGTTGGTGCTGTGAGGACAGCACTAAAGCTAAGATTAGCCCATATATACACACACACACACACACACACACACACACACACACACACACACACACACACACACACACACACACACACACACACACCAACACATGTAAGCGCACACACACACAAATGCATGCACGCATGCACGCACGCACACAACCATGCACACATACACACAGGCACGCCATGCACACACACACAATATATGGATTTCCCAAGAATCACCTCTCTCACGATAGAATAAAATGTGTGTGAGTCTTTTAAATATATTGTTTTGTTTTACTCTAGCAGAGATGTCAGTAATACAAAAAATTCAAATATTGTACAAATATATTGCTATCACAATTAGCTGTAGTATTACCTGTTCTGCGTGGTCCACACCTTTTATAACACACAGGGTGTGATACACCTGCTTACAGCCCAGACCGTGGGGCCCCGTCTCCAACACACCAGGAAGGTTCTGGTGTTTGTTGTTTGGTTGTTTTTTATACTTTCTCTCAATTTCTTCTTGCATTTTTCTGCCAGCCTTGGACAGGATGGCGTTTGATACTGCTCCCTTCGACAGACACAGATCTTCTCCTGTTGAGTTCACAATGACTTCGGTCTGAGAGGGACAAAAATATCAAGTATACGTGAAAGTGATGCATTTTGAAAATGATCTTAAGTTTCCCGCCAAGAGACCTTAGTGGATGATGAGGCATTACACTAATGTTCCTTAAACATTCACTCATCACACTTTTCTTTCATATAAGCAATTTTCCTAAGACTTTGGAAAATAAATCAACATATTGATTGAATTTTGTATATATGTCTGTGCTTGGTTATCGGTAAAGTATTATGCTTTCTAGCACACACAGGTATTTTCTTCTTAGCTGAGCTAAATGCACTCACCTGTTGATTCTCAATGTAACCCTTACTGAGGGTCAGACGGATGTTCCCGATTTGAACGGTCAACGGGGTTTGGGACGCTTTGGCTCTGCTTGTTTTGCTCCGGACTCCTTGGCTGACCGATGCAGTCGTGTCGCCAAACACTTCACGGCAGGCTCTTTCCATTTCCTTAGCCGTGGCGTCGTCGTTATTCACCAGGTGGATCACGCAAGGGTTACCTCTCTTGTATCTGGCATTGTCGTATTGTCTCAGTGTATCCGCTAGGATTTTGGCACATTTCTCCACGGGGAAGTTAAACAGTCCCGAACTCAAAGCGGGAATCGCCACAGACATGAGATTGTGTTCTTCAGCCTTAGCAAGGATGTTCCTCACTGCTGTCTCCAGCATCGGTACAGCCTTGAGGACCTCATACCGAGAGGGCCCAGGGGCCAGACATGGACCAACAGCATGAATGATCTTCTTGCATTGGAGACGCCCTGGATTACCGACAACTACCTCTCCTGTTTTCAAAGGGCCATTACTCTGTATGTACTTGTCACTCTCACGCTGTATGTCCGGGCCTCCGGCTAATGAGAGAGCGCACGCGAGACCACCGCAGTGATCCAGCCTCTCGTTAGCGGCGTTGACGACGGCGTCCACCGGGAAACTGGTGAGGTCAGCGTTCCACACAGTCACCTCTATCCACCTTAGCTTGATGGAAAACCTTTGCTCTGGAGCCTTTGGAGGTTTTCTGGACTGTCCGAAGTCTTGGCCCATAACAGAGTCCATACCAGTGACATCTACACTGCATTCATATTTGCTTTGAAGGACATCTTTGATGGCGGGGCCACATTTTCTCACGATGCTAACCAAGTTCCCATCAAGAGGGATTTTCAGTTGGTGGGCCATATTTGAAAAATAGCTTGAATGAGCTAGGGAAAAAAACAGAATAATATATTATTTGTGTTATTGGTTACATTTCAAAATAAATCCCAACACCACAACAACATAAGCCTAACACACATCTAAATGTAGCATTAATCTTCTGATTGTAGTTTCAGACAGACTTCAGACTGTTTAACAGTGGCCCCTGGTGTCTCAATGAGACTTCAGACTGTTTAACAGTGCCCCCTGGTGTCTCAATGAGACTTCAGACTGTTTAACAGTGCCCCCTGGTGTCTCAATGAGACTTCAGACTGTTTAACAGTGGCCCCTGGTGTCTCAATGAGACTTCAGACTGTTTAACAGTGGCCCCCTGGTGTCCAAATGAAATAATGCAGTTTGGTAAGATTTGACCCATGGTGGTCGGTTGGTTCTTATCTTATTATCACCTACCAGGGCCTTCCCCACTGACTGTACAATGTAGTTATACTGTAGTTATAATGTACAGTAGTTATACTGTAGTTATACTGTAGTTCTAATGTAGTTATACTGTAGTTGTACTGTAGTTATAATGTAGTTATACTGTAGTTGTACTGTAGTCATACTGTAGTTATACTGTAGTTATAATGTAGTTATACTGTAGTTATAGTACTGTAGTTATATGTACTGTAGTTATACTGTAGTTATAATGTAGTTATACTGTAGTTATACTGTAGTTATAATGTAGTTATACTGTAGTTATAATGTACAGTAGTTATACTGTAGTTGTACTGTAGTTATACTGTAGTTATAATGTAGTCATAATGTAGTCATACTGTAGTTATACTGTAGTTGTACTGTAGTTGTACTGTAGTTATAATGTAGTTATAATGTAGTTATAATGTAGTTGTACTGTAGTTATACTGTAGTTGTACTGTAGTTGTACTGTAGTTACACGGTCCTAACTCTGTAATATGTGTCGTGTACTACGACAGTGAAACGTGGGGCCTTGTTGAAACACGTTTCACTGGTCAACACTTCGACCCACACGTCGCACACACACGTACACCGCCTCTCAAACGACGTTATTTCACGTATTACTGCGTTCTAGTACAGTTATTATCGAGTTATAGTTATTCTACAGTTATTCTACAGTTATTCTACAGTTATTCTACAGTTATTCTATAGTTATCGTAACATACTCACGACAGCGGCGGCGTCGTCGTCTCGAGCGTCGGAAGCGAAAGTAACCGCCGGTCTCGCGCGGCTCCACGCCCAGGAAACTTCTGGAACCGAAAGTCTCGTCTCGTCTCGTCTCGTCTCGTGCGTCTCGTCTCGTCTCCTTCAGTCGACGCAGGACGATGGCCGACGCCGACGCGTTATACTCGTACCCGCTGGTCGCGGAGCTCGGGGAGCACGACGTCCCCAAGCTGCGGAACAAACTGCTGAAGCACTTCCAGAGCAGGAAGCGCGCCGGCGGCGGAGAGTGTCTGATGGGCTACGAGGACCGGAGCAGGACGGCGACGCTGCGCTTCAGACGGGAGGACGGTAGGAGGAGGAGGAGGAGGCTGCTTCACTTTTATTATGATTATTATTATGATTATTATTGATTATTATTATTATAGTCAAACACGTTGTCAAACGAAGCCTTTCGTGCAGACAGGGCGAGGGTCCTGGCTAAAGGGACGCATGAGATCCTTCTGGAAGGCGGGGTGCTGAGAGTCACCGTGCACTTGCCTGAGGAAAGTCCCCCCGCGAGGCCGGTAAGTCTGCTTTTACGTCGGCCTCTTGGTAATTACTAAAAGCTTATCTTTAACACACGGATGTGTATTATCGTGTTATAAATGGTATTGATGTTGGGGTGAACGCGAAGAGGTAAAAGTTAACTGGTATGAGGAAGAGGAGGAGGAGGAGGAGTTGGAGGAGGGGCTGGGGCGAAAACGAAACCGAAACTTGGCCGTGACGTTTTGTGAACGTGGACGTCGCGCGGGGTTTGGGGTTACGTCTCTGACCACAACAAGGGTGACGTCAACGCGTTCGTTTGCTGAGGAGCTTCAGAATCATCCAACAGTGTAGTTCACACTCTGTCCACACACGTTGTGTGTTTCTGCTTTAACTGGTCAGTGTAAATGTGGCTTAGGATAACAGGTTTTTTTAGTGAATGTTAGTTGAAGTGTTTTCGGGAGCTTTAGTTTCTACTGCCCTTCATGTACAGATAATAGTTCACTACTTATTATATGTAATAAACCAAGATGGAATTAATTTGCAAACTGGTTGACATGACTTATTCCTTCAAAATAGTTTATTCCTCTAAATCACAAGGTTAATCTACAGAGCTCACATTATATAGGTTTGTAAAAAATAAAAAAAACAGGTAATATCTGGTCATATTTTAAAGGTTTATTACAATAACAATAAATAATTAAATTAAAATAATTTACAAACAGAACATGCCAAGCTGCAGCTTGCATGTAGAAGCCCTGCGGACCATTTGGCTAAGGAGAGGGCATTTGATCTTGGTATGTGAGAGCATAAATAGTGCAGGTAAGTGTAGGACATATAGTGGATGAGTTTATATACTTCAGACAATAGACAATACTTCAAAGCTTTCACAGTTGTCTTTATCCAAAATCATATAATCATCCTAATATTACACTTGATGTTTACCTTTTGCATATTCCTCATATCAGGTGATAAAGTGTGATCAGACTTAATATTACCTACCATACCTTACCTTTTGCATATACTTACCTGGACTCCATTCACTTACCTTGCTCCACTGTACCATTAAGAGATTTGACAAGATACTAAATATATACTAATATACTTATGTTTATATACTTATGCTAAGAACACTAACAAACTTTGCACGATATTAATGATGAAACGTTAAGTACAAGATACATAATTCTAAATAACAATAGTAATGTGCGTGATAGGTATGAGTCTTACCTTCCATAATATCGGTTTAATCATCTGCCTGTGGCCTGCTATTGGAGAAGCCCTGAAAAGCCACTGTAGTGGCATGTAGCAGGGAAACTGCTACACTGGCACCTTAACAGGGACCTCTCCAACCAGGACACAGGCAGATGACAATTAAACCCGGTTTATTGTAGAGTTTGAGAAAGGTTTTCAACAGGCAGAGCAGCTGGTACGTGCTGACATGCTAGCGCTCCTCCTGAGTGTGTGTGTGGTGGCTGGTTTAACCTGTGGGCCTTGATTGGCCAACGACCCGCAGGTATGCAACCTCACCCAGCCCAGGCTTCTTAAACCAGCCACCAACAATACACACCCCACAAATGCATTTAATGCTGGTTAAATGAGTACATTCTTAATGGCTCTTTTAAAAGGACGTTTAGATAATCAATTTCGTTAGTTGTTTTCCGTATTCATTTCCTTATTGCTTTTACTTTACGCAATTCATTTCCCACGCTACTTTAACACAGACCAGACTTTTATTTAAAGCTCACGCACCAACTGTGCCACTGCAAAAGTAAAAGCTCCATTTCTGAGTCATTCTCACATATTAGTATACTGATGTTATTTCACGTAGTTAGTAGACCTATGCTAATATTATTTGAATTGGTGATATTGATCTGACGTTACATCGAAGAGGTGTGTCTGGGAAATGTTGCGAAACTTTTAACAATGTGTACGATTTTTACCCAGATCTTCTGGTTGGCTGCAGCTGCCTTATTGGTTGGGTAGGGAAAGCTTCTAGAATCTTTGGAAACCATCACAACTCAATGCATTATTTTTAGTTCTGCACTCATTTCCCCACTCAGGTAGCAGTTAAAATGCATTTCGATTGAGTTTTCATGTTTTGTTGATTCTAGGTTCCCCCATTCAAACTAACCACCGCCATCAGCTGGCTGAACAACCACAAATAATTTACATTGTACATTCATTCAGATTTCTTTCTTGTAAAATATTTAATAGAAATGTATTAAATGTGTAGGGCTACTAAAATAAATTGGCCACAAGTAATCTTTAATATAGTAACAATAAAGTGAAACTGGTTCATAACATTTTGACTGCTTTATACTTTAGCGTAAACAAACCTTTAGCGTTCAATTTATGTTTTTGCAATTTTCTCCCAGCTCATGAAATCCCATCGGAATAGAGAGCTGTTTTGATGCTAATGTTGCCAAAAGGCAAATTGTTTAGCACATTAGCAGTTCTACAAAGGACCATTACCTTAGGCCAGTTAACAGGTTCTGTTTTCATTCATGGATTAGTCTTGTTTTCTGAACCATACTCTGTTTAGCAGTTGACTACCACTGCCAATGAGAAACAAACCAACTCGGATGGACCTCCAGCCGAGGATGACATCCAGGTTGAGACGGCTAGCGGGGAGGAGCCGACAGAAGAGCCAGCTTTGTGTTCGACCTCGGCTGTTTTAGGGAACGTTCCCCAGGACATGAACAAGGACTTCATGGAGATGTTGGTGCAGAACATCTGCAAGAACTTCAAGCCACAGATTGAATTCAGTTTGGAGATCCTCTCTGACATATGCTCTGCTGTGGTTATTTTCTCAAGTGGAAAAGGTTGTAATTTACTCTGTGTGATCTTAAAAATACATGACCTAAATATTAATTGTTATGACTAAGGTATACGATATTTGCTTCCATTATGTATGAACTAATGTCTAGGTCTGCTTTCTCGTCTCTATTCTTCTCCAACAGAAAATAATGACTTCATTACAAGCTGCCAGACAAACAGGATATTCCTGAGCAAGAAATTAACTGTCAGACCTCTGGAAGTCACAGCCCAAGTTAAAGTTGAAGATGTGTCAAACATCAACAAAGATGTCTTCCTGCTGTATTTTGAGAATGAAGGCTGGGAGGTTGAAGGAGTCACCCCAGATGAAGAGGAACAGTCTGCTATCATCTCTTTTAAAATGGCTACAGGTAGTTATTTTATTACTAAAAGGTAGTTAATGGTAGACGTTAATGGGTTATGGCATAAAAGTAATGCATACATATATACATACATATATATATACATACATACATACATGTATGTGAATGTATGTGTATACAGGTGATGTCACGGTCAACAGTAGCCTACTTCGGTACTATTTCGGTCCAAATGTAAACAAACGGATCTGACCTCCACTAAGTTCGGTGGTATCTAATTAGTTCGGTGATAGATTTATTCTGCCGCTGCTGCTGCAAATACTAAACGGCACACAATTCTAATTGAAACGAAAACTGGGAAAGAGCAACTTTTACAACGAGTGACAGCATTGCTAGTGAATCAGATTGATAGTAGTGAACGATAGCATTCTCACGCTATAGGGACGATATGGCTCTGGCTGGGCTACATAAGTGCCAGGGCCGGAGTGGGACTCCAGCCTGGGAGTTTCATGCTTCAGACCAGCCACTTTACCTGTAGTTCACAACCTATTGTACTGGAGATAAATAATTATAGTTTTACTGTGTAAGTCCGCTAGACCGCTATAGTGCAGTTCTCTACACCCTCACAAATTCACAGTGTATTTTTATCATCATTTCCAATTCAGTGCAAATAAGTGTAGCTTCACAACTGTAGTTTAGTTTATTTTCACAAATATGAGAACATTGTAAAAGTGCACACAAAAGAAGAAAAAGAGCAAAATCAAATATAACGTACATATCCAACCATGAAACAATGTATTGCATGAGAATCGTGTAAATCCATTGGTATTGTATCGAAGTTCAGTATTCTGGTATCATGTCATCCCTAATACATACATACACATATATATATATATATATATATATATATACACGTATATATAGTGGAAGATACTATTGAATGGATTCTATAGCTTACATTTTATAATGTGCATGCTGTCTATTTACAATTATTATCTTTATGTATTTTTTATCTGTATTACATAACATCAAGTGTACGTAAAGTTAAAATAATGACTTTACCTCACTAGCTGTTCAAGGGATAATCAAGATGAAGCATCTCATCGGGAAGAAATGGGTCAAAGTTTTTCCATTTTACGACTCCTTGGGAACGGCTCTTTATGGCAACGACCGACCCGAACTAAAGCTACCGGCTGCCTTCTCTGTAAGCATACAGCCCACCGTCTCCACGTACCTCCACAAGAAGCAGGAAGCAGCAGCGATGGTTTGCAGTCACTTCGCAGCACTCTTCTGCAAGGTAGACATCCTACCCTCGTCGGTGAGGTTCAGCCCTCTTCCAGCGTTGCTCCTGCAGAAAGGTGTTAAAGCCAAAGACATCAAAGAGTGGAAACATTCAGTGGAGCAGGCCTTCGCACAGGTCTTGTCCAGATTCAAAACTCTGAGGCTTCAGCCTCCACTATCAGCATGGGAAGAGTCTGAAGCGCAGATCAGAGAGATGGCGTTAAACAAGGCTGTGGAAGTCATCCCTGATAAAGCTGAAGGTGCCTTGTCAGTGATTGGCTTTGTGGATGACGTAACCAGACTGGAGCCCACTTTTAATGAGCTCTCGAGCAGGATTGAGAAAAGGGTGGTCAGACAGAATACAAGCATTACACAAGGAGTTGATATATCCAAAGTCATTTATGAATTCCTCTGTGAAGATGGCCTTGCTAACCAACTGAAAGGCAAATACCCAGAACTGAAAATAGCATTTCAAGGAAAAATGATCTTAAACGGCTTACATCACGAGGTTTCGGAAGCAACTAATATGGTTATTAACAGAGTGCTTGCAATTAAACGGAAGAAATTAGAGTTGGACAACGCTCTTGTCCAGTTTCTGAAGGATGAGGATGAGGAAAAGCTTACAAAAGATGTCTTCACATCTAATGGAATTCATGCAGCAGTTGAGAGACTTGCTGCAGGCCTGAACATCCTGGCTGTTTCAGACAACATTCTGAAAAATGCTGAAGATCAACTGAAACAAGTGCTGATCTCTCAGTACATTGACGTCGCTGACTGTAACGTCTTGAAGAATGCAGAGTGGCAAAACCTGGTGAAACGCTTGGAAGAAAGCACCAATACCACCTCGAAGAATATTGTAATTACAACATCTAGTGCTCTTCAACTTGAGCGTGTAATAGTTGCTGGCTACAAGGATAGTGTAATAACAGTTTCCAAAAAAATTGAAGAGCACCTTTACAAGTATTCCCAAGTTGATGAAACCTTTCCGGTCAGGCCTGACACTATTGTCCGATATATTGAAGCTCAGAAAAATACCTGGTCTG
This sequence comes from Trachyrincus murrayi, assembly GCA_900323305.1. Classification (NCBI taxonomy): domain Eukaryota; kingdom Metazoa; phylum Chordata; class Actinopteri; order Gadiformes; family Macrouridae; genus Trachyrincus; species Trachyrincus murrayi. Next base: position 22,749 of record OOFB01036383.1, read on the forward strand.
ACAAAGTGAAGAACAAAGTGGACATTTCTTTTGGGAAGGAGTCTATTAACTTCAGAGGTCCTAGAGACGATGTCATGCATTGCAAAAGGATGTTCAATGCCTTGGTCTCTTCGGTGCACTTTGAGGAATATCAACTCTCCAAGCCTGGGGCAAAAGAGTTCTTTAAAGAAAAAGAAGCTATGTATGTTTCTACATTAATGAAAACTACCGGTTGCTTAGTCCAGTTGGTAGATGAGTCTGCTAGTGGACAAAATGACCTGCACCCCTCAAAGCCCATATGCCAGCTTAAAACATCTGATGGCATTGATATAGCTGTTTGTAAGGCTGATCTATGTAGCTACCCAGTAGATGCAGTGGTAATCAATTCTAATAAGAACTTGAAACTTACTGGAGGTATCGGAGGAGCATTTGCGGCGGCTGCTGGCTCTTGCTTGCAGGAGGAATGTGACAAAATCGGTCTCCAGAGAGGGCCGCTGAAGCCAGGAGACAGAGTAATTACTGGTGCAGGGGGCCGGCTTCGCTGCAAAAAAGTGATCCACGTGGTGGGGCCCCAGTATGATCCATCTAACCACCAGAGGACGGTGGGGCAGCTGAAAAGAGCTGTTAAAGGAAGTCTAGAACTTGCTGAGGAGAAAGGCTGTGTCTCTCTGGCCATATCTGCCATTGGTGCTAACATGGGGTTCCCTCTCAACCTGTGTGCCGACACCATCATCAGAGTGATGAAGGAACATTGTGAGGACCGGTTTGGTGAAAACACCCTGAAGCAGATCCATGTTGTGAGCACTGATGAGCGTGCTGTTCAGGCTTTGGTGAAAGCTGTGAGTGACAAGTTTGGAGACAAAGGAATCACGTATTCTCAACAGAGCGGTCCTGACCAACAGAAGGCAAAACTGGGGACCCATGGAGGATTGAGCATACAATTAGTGGAAGGGAATATTCAAGATGCTACGGTAATTGTTTCTTTTCTTTATGAATCCCACAAGCTAATTTACACAAGAATTTATGAATTTCACAATTGAGAAAATGAAATAAACCTACAAGGTGACGTAGAATGGATAACATTGTGTTTTCAGACCCAGGGGCTTGTGAATGTTGTGGGAGAAGGCCTTGATCTGGACAAGGGAGCCGTCTCCAGAGCGATCCTTGGTGCAGCTGGACCAAAACTCCAGGCTTTGGTCCGCGAACACAAGAAGACTGGAGACATCGGTGATGTCATCGTTACGGACGGCTGCAAACTGAAGAGCAGCATGGTGTTTCATGCGGTAGTCCCTCCTTGGGACAAACAGGGCTACGCTCACAAGGTAACACATTTGTGGTGATAACAGTGGTGATTTATATTTATTTACAGATTTAATTATGTGTGCATTATTATTGCTGGATTAGCGATTGAAAAGGCATCTCTGGTATATTTCACAGATAATGAGAGGGATTGTTGAAGACTGCTTGAAAAAGGCACATAACTGTGGTCTTACCTCCATAACCTTCCCTGCCATTGGCACTGGAAACCTGGGCTTCCCCAAAGACCTCGCAGCGTCTGTAATGATAGAGGAATCCCTGAAGTTTAAGAAACAGCCAGTGGGCTTGAGCACGGTAGTCATCGTTCTCCATCCAAAAGACAGAGAGACAATCCAGGTAGAGACATAACTACATGTACATGTACACATGTGAATCAGGCCTGTGCTACGCAATACATTAAACTTGATTAGCTCTTGGGTTGTCATGAGTCATTGATGGCAGATATTTTTGTGTTAACCTGCAGGTTTTCAATGATGAATTAAAGAAACGCCTCCCGACCACACCAAGTGTCCCAGCTCCTACCCAGACCCAGTCAGGTAATGTCATGTTGTATTGTCATAATAATACCACCCTGACACCCTGGTTGACTTATGTAAGGAATATATGAATCTGTATTATAGATACATGGACGGACAAGATTCAATTCACATTTCTCTCATTTAGTTCATTATTTATTTAGCTCATGTGGTCGTGCATTCTTTCACTATTTCACTATCACTCTTTAATATGTTTGAGGTCACTGTAACCTGCTTGAGGTTGTTTATCTTATTTACAGTGATTTGTTTTGTGTCACAAGGCCTCTTCTCCAAGGTCACCTCAGCTTCAGGGATGCACGAGATGACAATCGGACATGTGACAGTACAGGTTGTGTCGGGGGACATCACCAAGGAAACCACCGATGTCATCGTCAACTCTTCCAATGAGTTTTTCAACCTCATGTTAGGTAAATAATGTGTGGTGTTTGGAGACATGCTTGGGAAAAGTCACATGCGTCATCATATTACAATGATAATCTATTCCTCAGATACCAAATATAGTTTTAAGGACATAAAAACTGATGCAGATTGGTGTCTTGTGTCTTTCTCATAACCCAGGAGTGTCCAAGGCAATTTTGGATGCAGCTGGTCCAGCTGTGCAAAATGAATGTAAAGTTCTAGGTAAGGACCTGTCAAATTCACAAGCCAAGCCTTTAAAGACACATTATTTTTAACATGATTTTTAGATTGTATTTAAAAATGTTTTGAGATGAAAGGTGTCAGTCAAAACACACTGATCGCTGCAGATAATCTTTCTTCTTTACATGTAATGTTAAATATTAAAATGATATTATATTAATAGGTGGACAGCCCAACAAAGAAATGATAATGACCATGCCAGGGAACCTGAAGTGTCAGAAGATTCTCCATATGGTCGGACGCAAAGACCCCCAAGACATCCTGCAGGCTATGAAAGATGTTTTTGTATTGGTTGAACAAAACCTTTACACTTCCGTCTCTTTCCCTGCTCTGGGTACAGGTGAGATGTAACGTGTCATGTGATGCTAAGGTAATATAAAAATATGTTAAGTCTGACAACTCTGTTTTAGTATGTTCCACTACTATTACTAGTCTACGACTAATAATTCGAATAAAAACCTAATATTTTCTCCCCTTAAATACATTTTTACATTTCACTGGAGTTTTGCCTATGTACAAGATGTTTTTAATTTTAAATGACCATGCCAACACAGTAGTTATTGAACGCTTGGGTTATTGCGTGGTGTGATTTCTAAGGCCAGGGGAACGCTCAGGCAGGCCAGGTGGCAGACGCCATGCTGGATGCAGTGACGGACATGGTGGCTCAGAGCCCTCAGGGCGGCCTGAAGGTGGTCCGCATCGTCATTTACCAGCCGGCCATGATGAAGGACTTCCACGACAGAATGGAGAAGAGAGCAGCCTCTGACAAGCACAATACTGGTGTACTTGGAAAATTAAAAGGTAAGCAAATGAATAATAAGTATGCTCTGTCTAAAGTAAAGGATGATTAGTCCAGAATTGGACTAATTGATTGATGAGTTTTCTAGGTGGATTTGTGTTGTGACTTTTTATAGAGAATATTTTAATGTGTTTAACATTGCAGGTGTTTGTGTGCAAGTTCAATAGCTAAATGTTGTCATAAACAGTCAAATAACAGCATTTTAACTGTTGTGTTTTGTTGTGTAATAATAATAATTGGTATTTTCTCAGCATATTTCTTTGGTGGAGCAAGTGTTGCCAAGCCACAAAAAGACAATGACTTTGTCTTGGAGGATCTACAAATACAGTCTGCCTGCTTCCACATCTGTGGTAGTTCACAGGCTCAAGTCACCCAGGCGGTAACATGGATCACTGAGCTGATATCCACAGAGCATATGCAAGTCCCCATCAACGACAAAGCGATCCTCAGCTTATCTGAGGCAAATTACCAGCGCATTGATGTCATTCAGAAAACCATGAACGTTAGTGTGAAGATCAAAGATACCTGTATTACCATAGAGGGGCTCACCAAGAATGTGTTGAAAGCCACCAATGAAATACAGGACATGTTAAAGAAAGTCAGAGAGGACGACGAGATCAAGAAGATTCTCGAGACAATCGACTGGCAGTACCGGCCTCAGGGGGGTCAATTCCAGAGCTTTGACGACGTCTCCAAGGTCCTGCTTGAGCAAGCTCACCAAAACACCAAGCCTTGTGTAGATGTTGATATCCAGGGCCAAGCGTACAAGGTCGACGTGCCAAATGGACCTGCCACTCGCCAAGGCAACAGCCTAGAAATCAGACGCTATGACTTTCTGAAAGGTACATTTCTCAATGAACTGTGAAAACTCAATGGATGGTGGAATGGAGGCTGGAACACTGAAATAAATGAAAAAAATGTACTGTCAGATTGATTGATCTCCGAAATAATCAATTTAATGTGAAATTGCAGATCAAGATGTAAACTTGCCGCAGCACTGGGAACCTATGCCAAGTGCCACTACTTATCACAATGTCCTCATCCAGCCGGAAACCCCAGAATACACTGAGGTCCTGCAACTCTTCCGGGCCACATGCTCTCACACTGTTATCAAGGTAACATTGAGTTGGTGAATAATAGACTATACCTGAAGGGTCACACACTGTTATCAAGGTAACATTGAGTTGGTGAATAATAGACTATACCTGAAGGGTCACACACTGTTATCAAGGTAACATTGAGTTGGTGAATAATAGACTATACCTGAAGGGTCACACACTGTTATCAAGGTAACATTGAGTTGGTGAATAATAGACTATACCTGAAGGGTCACTGTTTTGCCCAGTTGTCATTGAGGAAAATTTGTAATGACTACCTCCCTTAAATAAATGTATTCCCACAGGGAGAACGGGACATTAAGCTATTCAAGACAGTAAAATGATGTTGAATGTTTTCAACCCTCAGATTGAAAGGATTCAGAATGCGGTTTTGTGGAAGAGCCTTCAGCTTATAAAGAAAGACATGGAAGCGAGAAACGGTCACCAGAACAACGAGAAGCGTCTCTTCCACGGCGCCTGTCACACCACCATCCAATGTATCAACCAATATGGTTTCAACAGGAGTTACGCAGGAAAGAACGGTGAGACGAGAACATACTGCAAGCACCACACTAGTTACTTGTCTCTGAAACAATAAAGTGATGAATAAAGTGAGGAAAGTGATGCAGTGGGCAGGTTACATAGTGACATGGATTGATCCTGGTCCACAGCTCGACTAAAGTTTTAGAAGTGTGGGATAAATTGCTCTCTATAGGTTCACATGCTGTTCTTACCAGGTAACGTCAACCAATTGTAGCGAGATAGCAAAGCCTAACCGATATCCGGGGACTGTTAACTGACAGCTCATGAGAAGTAAGAGAATGGAAACTGCATTACGGTAGACCGGATATACAATACAACTCATGACCCTCTGTCGGCCTCGTGAAAACCTCAACAGCATATAGACCTACCCCTACATTTATACAAAAGTGTCTACCTGAAGTGTGTCAGAGGCATTTTCTGTATTTTGATAGCGGGCAGGGACCAGCTCAAACAGGGTGTTTCGTTTTCCTTTCACTTCAGGTTCATCTCATCTTGCCAACTCATCACTATTTCTCCCTTTCTATTTCTCCCATTTTCAGCTGCTGCCTATGGCAACGGCACATATTTTGCTGTCAACGCAAATTATTCTGCCCAGGACACGTATTCTAAGCCGGATCCTAATGGGCAGAAGTTTATGTACCTGTGTCAAGTTCTGACAGGAGATTATACCACGGGAAAGGCGGGCATGGTCGTGCCTCCAACCAAGACCTCCTCCCTGTTTCAGTTCGACAGTGTTGTCAATGATGTGAACGACATTCACATGTTCATCATTTTCCATGACACTCACGCTTGTCCTGAATATCTGATTACGTTCAAGAACACATGAGAGAGAGCACCGAATGACGCTTCTTTATACACACATTGAAAATGCTGTGGAGTGGTAATAGTATTCAATAGCTTATGGTAATGATCAGCAAAGTTTTTAAAAGGTTAAAGTTAAAGGCTGTTATGTATAATACAAAATCATGTGCGGTGATTTATCTGAGATTGTGAGCAATGGTGGTTGAAACTCATGCAAGGCTATATCAAAAGTTCATGAGCTAATCCCAAAACAAAATGTAATGAATAAATTGTACACTCTGAAACTAAAATAAACCACTCTATATTAGACTGCCTGGGCTTTTTTGTGGAATAGTTTTCATCTAGAAAGAGATCTTTAGAAGAAATTGAAAGCAGTCTGGTCTGTTGGCTATTTGGTAGTGCTCAAAGCCTCACATAGAGTCTTAGAACAGTTGTGTATGAATCATTGAATTAATTATTCTTACCATAATTATTACTATCATAATGATACATGAGTGTGTAGTGTGTGTTGTTGCTGGCTGGTTTCAGCAGCCTCACCTGGTCTGAGTCAGACTGATTAGACTCTGGGGGGGTGAGGCTGCACACCTGTGGGTCATCAGCCAATCAAGGCCCACAGGTTAAACCAGCCACCACACACACACTCAGGAGGAGCGCTATCATGTCAGCACGGACCACCTGCTCTTCCTGTTCAAACTATCTGGAACTCTACAATAAACCGGTTTAACGTCATTTGCTTGTGTCCTGCCGTTCCCCGGCCAGGAACCCTTGATCAGATGATGCGAGGGAGGGAGTAGTTCTGTAGGGTTTTAAAAGCTCAGTGATATAAAAGGGGGCTGACCGTGTAGTACTTTAAAAGTAATTACAATAATCTTAAAATCTATTCTAAATTGTACCGGCAAGCCTTGCAGCTGTGTTTTGAACCAGACTAGCTATTGTGCCATGGCTAAGAGAAGACAAACGTTTTTTAACAAATTAAAGTTGAGTTGTGGATCAAAAATGACACCAAGGTTTCTGGTGAAAGACAGCCAGATGTGTCAAGATACACAGCATGTTGCTCTATTTGAAGTCGTTCACCCTGTTGTGGTTACAGCAGCACCCACAAATGAAATCCCCTTTAAAGGTATGTTCATGCTTCAAGCTGTTTTGGTTCAGGTTGGAGGAGTTTGCGGTGTAAGGTACCTGACATCTGGCAGCAGTACAGATAACTAGTAATCCACTTAAAAAGCTGATTTAACTGTTCTCTCTCTCTCTCTATCTCTCTCCTCTCTCTCTCTATTTCCTCTCTCTCTCGCTCTCTCTCTCTCGCTCTCTCTCCGTCCACCTATCCCATTTCTCAACCCCCAGCCCCTTGGAGTAGGTCACGTATCAGAATGAATGATTGTCATATCTCCCCAATGTCTGATAGCTTTATGTTCACAGTACAGCATCACACCTTCCCAATACTACATCTCCCCTGTCCAATCGTTTCCCTGATAAATGGTTTAATATTCTACCATTTGACAGTTACCTGGTTGTTTGCTGTTTGCTTTAAGCTGATGTACTGTTAAAAAATATGAATGTGATTGATTAAAACCAGGAGCCTGTCTTGTGGCTTCTCTAAAAGCATTGCATCATCAGTCTCTCATCCAGGTATGAATCCTTCATTTGGCATTAACAGGCACAAACATTTAAACATTCAGTTACACAGCAGTGACTTATCATTATGCAATTCTGACAATTCTGTATTCAATGGCCATAATTCTTCCAGCTCTAGCAAAAATCTGCAGGGCCTGAAATGCAATGCAAGCTACCAGCTTATTTAAAACCATTCTGACTTTGTTTTGAACAGAGCACAGTGGGAAAACAGTAGGTGCACATTCACAAGGACAACTATACATGCTGTAACTTAATATCTTAATTCAGCTCAATTCGTTTTTCCTGTATTATGGAACTTGAATTCAAATGTTTTGATTGCTTCTAAGTATAGTAATCAACAAACAAAAAACTGCAAATATGATCCATTATTTGTCCATTATTTGTACTGTTAAAACTAAAATACTTGTTTCATCAGATAAAAGTGTTACGCAACATACGTGTTGTTTAATGCACATCAATTACCTCGTATTCACCTGTTTCCAATACTAACAACACAGCAGGTGAGAGGAATTGGAACCATTAGCCATTATGTGACCACTAAAAATAATGAAACAGACCAGGCCAATTCCATCAAAATAATCACCCAGCAATTACAGTCGTTATGAATCCCCACAGGTGAGAAGTGACACACGGGCTGTACAGACACATGCTCCAAGGATCTTATATTCCAGGGGTGTAAACAGCATCCAAAACCCTGTCATGATGGCCATGCTGACCCATACATTACACCCCTATAGCAACAGGTTATACATAAGCTCTGGGCAGTGACACTACACTGTAAAATTTGATAAGTTGATCTTACTTAAAGAAATTCAGGAAACCGATTGCCTTGAATGAGTTAAGTAAATAGAACTATTATTTTCAAGTTATGTTTACTTTATGTCTACTATTTGTTTACTTAAAACATAGTTGTATTAACTCAATTTAGTTGAGTTGTTCCTACTTTAAATAGCATGTAAACATAACTTGACATTTTTAAGTGTTGGCAACTTATATAACCCAAGTTAATGTGACTTAACAAAGGAGTCCTGTTTACTTAATAGAATTCAGGAAACTGATTGCCTTAGAAAAATAAAGTAAGCACAACAAAGAATTGTTAGTCAGCAGTATTTTTTATTTTATTTAAACAAAATACCATTCTGAGAACACAACTCATGACCAGAGAGCAAAGCTGTGACCATCCAAACTTGGAGAAGAATTTAGCAAATCTTAAAATCAGTCTGTCTTCAGGTATAACAGTCAGTACCCCAACAGGAATCTGGGAGAACTCTGTGACGCCATCTGAATCCTGCAGACAAAAAGGAAAATTATAAATAAGGCTAAATATATCCTTACAAAGGCCTTCATGGATTTACTGTGTAAAACCTCATTATAGGATTTTATGTAATACTTACAAAACAGACTTTGAAGAAATCACAGCCATCATCTCCGAGAAAAACTGGAAGACAACGCAGGACAGCAGTCCGCATCGCAACAACATCATGGGTCTACAAACAAGGGCAAAACAAACCAAGAATAAGCATTTTCAAAAAAAATAAAAAGGCGATGGTTAACGTGTAAATCCAGTGTCTGACTCTGAAAAGTTCTACCATTTAAAAAGTGGATTCAGAAGT
>OOFB01036386.1:0-22808 GCA_900323305.1 Trachyrincus murrayi
GAAATCTGTTGATTAATAAATGATCGGTCAGGGGTTAAGGGTCAGGGGTGAGCTGGTCTAAAGAGGGTGGTGCTGTTCTGCTGGCTTGATTTGGTTGCTCTTTAAAGGACAAGCCTGCCGTAGTTCTGTTGACGTGCCGTAGTTCTGTTGTCGTGCCATCCACACTGATCTCCTCTGATTAGCTTAGCTTGTTAGCGTACCTTTCCTTAATGCCCCCCCGCTAACTTACTTTTATTCACTTTTAGACAACAATGGAAGTCTAAACGTCTTTTTAAGAATTACAATGGCAATGGCCATAACCTCTCTAACCATAACCTCTCTAACCACAACCCTAAACCTCTGTAAGCATCCCTAACCTGAACCCTCTCTAACCTCACGTCATACCTCAAATGAACCGTTTAAAACTTGCTACCTAAACGCCGCCGTCTCCCAGTCTAAAGCTAATCCTCTAAGCGGATGTGCGGCTGCTAGCCAGATGCTATCTATGTTGACTGTGGGTCCAGCGTGGAAGTCGGCACTAAGGCAGGCAGGCTTGTGGTCCTTTAAAGGCTCCGGGGGCGACCCTTGAGTTGTTGTCCTGGAGCCAGGAGGGGGAGCTGAGGAACGGGTCTGCTGCAGCCCCAGGTGCCCCGGCGGTCCACACCCTCATTCTGGACTGGAGCCCCGTCAACTTTGTGGACACCGTGGGAGCGAAGGCCATCACCTCCGTAAGTTCTGGTTTCTGTTCCAAGAGTCTCTATTTTCATTGGGTTGTATACTTCCCAAGACAACCCCTGGTATACAGGAAGGTAGCTAACCGTTTCCCCAAGGCAAGCCACAGTGTCAGAGGTAAGGGTTGGAATGGATAGGGTTTTGGAATGGTTAAGTTTAGGTAGGGTGGGGTTTCAGGGTAGGGATGGTTAGCTTTAGTGTGGGTAAAGTTTAGGGTTAGTCAGGGTTAGGATGACTTGTTAATCGTGTGTTTCTGCAGATGATCAAGGAGTGTGCAGCGGTGGACATACGCGTCTTCATCGCTGGATGCAACAGTAAGCCCTGATATACGACTACTGTCCTGACTACTGTTGTACTGTCCTGACTACTAGGACAGTAGTAGTACGTAGCACCCATCTCTGTACGTATCGATTGGGAACCCCTGATCTGTCGTCTGACCTTCACCCCTCAGGACCCCTGCTGTCTCAGCTGGAGACCCTGCAGTTCTTCAGCGGGGCCGTGACCCCGGACATGATGTTCCCCACCGTGCACGACGCTGTGCTGCACAGCCGGGGGGTGTCACCCCGCGCCGGCCAATCACAGCCCACGGCCAGGGATGTCATCACCGGCGCCGGCCAATCACAGCCCACGGCCAGGGATGTCATCACCGGCGCCAGCCAATGACAGCGTCCGGCGGAGGACAACTTCAGAAGCGTCCGGCGGCCCATGCAGCACTTTGACCCGTGGTGTTTGTTTTAAAGCCCAGCTAGCCCAGGTGTGAGGGGCTTAGTACACTCATAATCACAATGACCTTAGAGATTAGTCTTATCTTCCTACTGAAAACAGAATGTTTATAGTGATATATTTTTAGTAGACTAGGGCTGAACGATATGGTCAAATCATTGTTTATTTTGACAGATATTGCGATATGATTCACTATTAGTGTGAATGATAATTTTTGCATCACAATTTTCATTTTCACTGAAAGAAACTGTCATGATGTGACATTTGTTGGTCTGAACCAAACATATTTCCTTACATCTGGAGTCTACAGTACTTCATCTATAATGCTGTTACACATTTCACCCTGATCAAACAGTTGCAGCTCTTGTGATTTTGGTTATTGCACTTGGCCATATTGCAATTTCGACATTTCAGTGAATTGTTCAGCCCTACTGAAGACTATTATAAATACTATTACGAAAGTGCCAAATGCTGTAGGGTGCAGTTGAGTTGTTATGTCGTCTTGTAGAACATGAGCACAGAACCTGCAGGTTCTCCTCGTGTTCTGCTTAATGTTACACCGTTCTCTTGTTTGACAACAGGATTAAAATATTTGACCACGATGTCGTTGAGTGATTCAGACAAAATGTGGAATAAACTTTATTTGTTTTTAAACGATCAGAAGTTGGAACTAGCGGCGCTACCGTGCCAGGGGGAGAGGGGAGACCCTAGTTGTAGGTCATGTATCTGGGTGTGGCGCTGAACTTGGCATAGGACTTGATGACCTTGTTGACGGCCTCCAGGAAGTCCTTCTCAGTGGCGATCTTCCGGCGCGCCCGGATGGCGAACATGCCCGCCTCCGTGCACACGCTGCGGATCTCCGCGCCTGAAACAACATGGACGCCGTTATGTCACCGCTGCTCTGGTTCATGTTTACTGTCAAGGCGAGCGATTTGGATCAAGCAGGGCTGTTTACTGAACACACAGACACGTTTATGTTGAACGTGGTTCTTGCTCTCCCCCCTGTGGCTGAACGGTGGAACAGCAGCCATAAAGAGCAGACAAAACCAGAAAGGAAACCTAGTATTAAAGTGACCGGAGCTGGGCGGTCAGGGGTCATCCTACCTGTGCTGTTGGGACAGAGGCGAGCCAGAAGCTCAAAGCGGATGTCTCTCTCCACGCTCATGGAGCGGGCGTGGATCTTGAAGATGTGTGTGCGACCCTGCAGACCAGAGATGGATGGGAAGAGATGAAGAACTTTATTACTGAACTGAAGTTAGAACAACCTAACTACCGTTGCCCCCGGTAACCACCCTAACTACTGTTTTCCAGCCCAAGCAGCGCCCACCTCCAGGTCCGGGAGGCTGAACTCGATCTTGCGGTCGAGGCGTCCGGGTCTCATGAGCGCTGGGTCCAGCGTGTCGGGCCGGTTGGTGGCCATCAGGACCTTGATGTTCCCTCGCGGGTCGAAGCCGTCCAACTGGTTGATGAGCTCCAGCATGGTCCGCTGGACCTCGTTATCTCCGCCCGCACCGTCGTCAAAACGAGCCCCTGGTGGACACACAGACAAACACCGTCTGGACCTGTCTCTGGACCTGTAGAGGTCTGGTCTCTGGGCTAGATGTGGTCTGGTCTCTAGTCTAGATGTGGTCTGGTCTCTGGTCTAGATGTGGTCTGGTCTCTGGTCTAGATGTGGTCTGGTCTCTGGTCTTACCTCCGATGGCGTCGATCTCGTCAAAGAAGATGAGGCAGGCCTTCTTGGTCCGGGCCATCTCGAACAGCTCCCTCACCATCCTGGCTCCCTGCAGACACACGACACACGTTCGGACCGACCTTCCGCCCGGCACATCGGAGGGAAGAACCGGAGCGGAGGCAACTCACCTCTCCAACGTACTTCTGGACCAGTTCCGATCCGATGACCCTGATGAAGCAGGCGTCGGTGCGGTTGGCCACGGCGCGAGCGCACAGGGTTTTACCGGTGCCGGGCGGCCCGAACAGCAGCACGCCTTTAGGAGGTTCGATGCCCAGGTTAACGAATCTCTCGGGCTGCAGGGGGACGGACGGGAGACGGTCCCACCGTGGTCAACATTCACAGATATCCAGAAATACCACAGTCACAAAAAGACAACTGTTCTCCATAGAAAATGCATGGGCTCCCTCTGGTTCAGGGTACACACCCAGGGAGAGGAGGGTACACACCCAGGGTACAGACCCAGGGAGAGGAGGGTACAGACCCAGGGTACAGACCCAGGGAAAGGAGGGTACAGACCCAGGGTAAAGACCCAGGGAGAGGAGGGTACAGACCCAGGGAGAGGTGACTCACGTGCAGCAGGGGCGTCTCCACCACCTCCCTCAGCTTCTCGATCTGCTCCTTACACCCGCCCACGTCGCTGTAGGTCACGTCCGGCTTCTCCTCCACCTGCACCGGTCACATGACCACCGTCAACACAAACATCAGCAGTCACCCTCGGGTCACGTGACCCACCGACCAATCAGACCAATCAGCTTTGAGAACAGGGTGGTACCTGCATCATGGTGACAGTGGGGTCGATCTTGGGGGGCAGGGGGATGTGGATCTGGTACTTGTTCCTGTCAACCCTGAGGTGAGCAAATCAGTTCAATGAGCTTGATGATGTTCACCAACAGAGCATGACTCCTCCAACGCTAACCGTACCCCAGTGTCATCCCCTCCTGTCCAGCGTACCCCACTCTCATCCCCTCCTCTATGTCATAGTGTAATAGTGTCCAGCGTACCCCACTCTCATCCCCTCCTCTATGTCATAGTGTAATAGTGTCCAGCGTACCCCACTCTCATCCCCTCCTCTATGTCGGTAGGGGCCACCTGGTCACTCAGGTCCACCACAAACTTAGCAAACTGCTTCACGTTGATGATGTACTTGGGGTCCTCAGAGTCTGCGTTGATGATCTTGGTGCATCTGTCAACACATGATGGGTTAGGGTTACACTGAGAAACACTGGAGGTCAGGGGTTAGTGGGGGTCAGGGGTTAGTAGAGGTCAGGGGTTAGTGGGGGTCAGTACCTGGCCACCTGCAGCGGTTGTTCGCTCTGCAGCGTCTGCTTGTCGGCGGCCAGATCCCAGAGTGCGGGAGGGGCGAGACCCGTGTCTGACTCCTTGATGCCTGCAACACAACGCGCCTCAGAGTTTTAGAGTTATAATAACAGATCATCTGGTCTCTACAAGAGGAATATGTTACGTTTAGAGATTTAGAAGATAGTACTTCATAATAAAGTACTATTTTATCTTATAGTTTAGTTGTTAACTGTACTAGTGAGATGGTTACATCAACCTGCTTATATCTATTTATAGTTAACTAAGATTCTCTGGTCTCAAAAAGAGTAATCAGTTATATGTATATGATATAGGATGATATGAGGATTATATATATGATATGTAATATAATATATACTCTAGATTATAGATGATATAATCTATGATATTTATAAAGTACCGGTGAGTTCATTGATCTTCTTGAGCAGCTGCTGGATGTCATCCTCCACCTGTTTGATCTGTCTGGAGTACGTACTCTGGCCCTGTGAGCAGGATAACACTACTTACACAGGTGGTATTGTACTTACACAGGTAGTATTGTACTTACAATAGGTAGTATTGTACTTACACAGGTGGTATTGTACTTACATTAGGTAGTATTGTACTTACATTAGGTAGTATTGTACTTACGTAGGTTTTTAGTAGCGCAATGTCCCCCTCGTCTAACGCTGTTGGAGGACAAACACAAGTCAGGTGTACTTTCTGTCGTCAGTACTTGTACTTCTAACTAAGTAGCTACAGCAGTACTTTAGTGTGTGTGTGTATATATGTGTGTGTGTGTATATATATATATATATATATATAAATAAAAAAAATGGTATATGGTCTGGATCAGGCCATAGGTTGTTTTGTCAGGGCTTAGCTTCCCTAGTAGCTACCGTTAGCTAGCAGAATGATGTTTGCGTTGATAAAAACCATTCTGACTTAAAATAAAATACAATAAAAGACCTCTGATGGGCGCATCCTCCTTCGGTTCCTCCTTGATCTTCCTCTGGTCGCCTCCCAGGTAGTCCGGCATGTTGAACGAAGTAATACAGACTTAGAGACGGGAAGAAAACGGTCGCTTTGGACACAATTACACAGCAGGTTTGGTTTTCCGGTTTCCTTCATGGACGACCGGAAATACGCGCCGGAATTTTGTCGGCGACGGATCGAGAGATAAACGATAATTGGTAATAATGATTATACGGTAATTGTACAATTCAGATGTCTGTATTGTTTATGTATTTCCAATCAACAATAAAAATGAGATAGATAATTGGTTGTTGAATAAAATATTTAATTATATCTAATAATTCACGTCAATTTGTACATTTTTTTTAATCATTATTAACATTAAATATTTGGTATAACTTAAATCAAGTTAAATATAAAGTTCTGCTTAATTTACTAACGAGGGAAAATAAAGTATCCCGGAAACAATAATCATAGATGGCGACGGAAGCATTAGGGTGTTGCACCACCGTCTCTTTCCAGCACCGAGGCCCATGTGGTGATTTAATGTGCGGGCCAAACACCAGCACTTTAGACGTCTTTAAACCAATCCGTTTATCACCTACATGCGTGTGTAGCCTCGGCGGACAACATGTTGTTAGAGGCCCAAGAAGCGGACAATACTGTCGTCTATAATGCCGTCACCGGTAAGCTGAGCCCGCGGTAGCTAAGCTAACGAGAACTTCACGTACCGGCTAGCCGCTGTGGTGCTGCTCATGTTTAATATCATGTCTAATGTCATCATGTTTGATGTAATCATGTTTAATGTCATCATGTTTGATGTCATCCATATTTCATGTCATCATGTCTCATGTCATCATGTTTCATGTCTCATGTCATCATGTTTCATGTCTCATGTCATCATGTTTCATGTCATCATGTCTAACACTTCAGGGGTTGTCAGTTTATTGTTCTGACAGAATGTCTCTTTATTCCACCCTGGATGTCCACTGTCTTCTGTTCTCTGCTTACTACAACTGGTTTTATTCCGTGTTTACTTTACCGGTTTGTCTTCGTAGAGATTCAGCACCGATACGTGGTCCTAATTAACATTCATCTCATTTGCAATCCTTTTTTTTTTTTTAAAGCAGAATGACTATTTGGCAGATGAGGTAGATGCCTACAGGAAGACCACCAGACCATCCTGACCTTTCAGAAGGACTGGTGATCCAGTATATGTGAGCTAACCAGGAGTAACGCGTGTGGTGTTGTGGTGCAGCCTCGGTGCAGATTCAGGTGGAGCCGGTGGGCCGCTGGTTCGAGGCCTTCGTGAGGCGGAGGAACAGGAACGTGTCGGCCTCCTTCCAGGAGCTGGAGGATGAGGAGGAGCTGTCGGAGGAGTCGGAGGATGAAGACCTTCAGCTGGAGGAGCACCCACTACTCAGGACACTTGACCCCAAAGACTGGAAGGTACCTGTCTGTCTGTAGGGCAGTACACCTGTCTGTCTGTAGGGCAGTACACCTGTCTGTCTGTAGGGCAGTACACCTGTCTGTCTGTAGGGCAGTACACCTGTCTGTCTGTAGGGCAGTACACCTGTCTATCTGTAGGACAGTACACCTGTCTGTAGGTTAGTACACCTGGCTGAACGACGGTATAACAATATAACATAACAAGATGGTCTCATACTTTTTTTGGCATTGTTATTTTTGGCATATACAGTTTTCAGTCATCTGGATTTCATAATACTGTTGCTTCTGTTCTACAATCAAACATGGGGGCTCCTTTCTATTATGACGTCAATCTCTTTCTGCTCCTCAGTCTAAAGCCCTTCATGAGTAACGCCTCCTACAGTTCATGTGTTTTTATTCTTCTATAGCAGAACACTATTTTGCTGTCAGTATATTTCCACAATATTTCTTCAATGACAATGTAACAATTGAGGGGGTGCAGTAGGGGCACCTATGATATGTTTTAAAATAAAAGGAATAGCATTTGGACGCCCAACGTAATTTCTATTTCTAGAAATAGATAACTGCATGGCTGATTGCAGTGGCGCTAGTAATCCAGCAGCGGCGCTGTGCCCCTGCTGGATGCATGGAGGGAAACACTGAGTAGTATGTCTGCAGTTCTTCATGAGTGTCAAACAGCTGACCTCACATGCGTGTCTCCAGAACCAGGATCACTATGCTGTTCTGGGCCTGGTCCACATGAGGTACAAGGCCACGCAGAAGCAGATTAAAGCTGCCCGTGAGTATCTGTCGTCCTCCCACCTCCATGTCCTCCTCCTACCTCCATGTCCTCCTCCCACCTCCATGTCCTCCTCCTACCTCCATGTCCTCCTCCCACCTCCATGTCCTCCTCCTACCCCCATGTCGTCGTCCTCCTCCTACCTCCATGTCCTCCTCCCACCTCCATGTCCTCATGTGTTGAAGGATGGTTCAGAGGTGACATCACACTCTGACATCGTTGTTGGTCTGTTTTTTCATCAGATAAAGCGATGGTGCTGAAGCATCATCCTGACAAGAGAAAAGCTGCCGGGGAACGCATCGTAGAAGGAGACACCGACTACTTCACCTGTATAACTAAAGGTAACCACTTCACCTGTAGAACTAAAGGTAACCACTTCACCTGTAGAACTAAAGGTAACCACCTGGTGGTTATGTTGTATCAGCTATAAACCCTGGTGAATACCCTGGTGGTTATGTTTATCAGCTATAGAGGTGTTGTCGGACCCGGTGAAGAGGAGGGCTTTTGACAGTGTGGACCCAACCTTCGACAACGCGGTTCCTCTGAAGGGCGAAGGAGTGAAGAACTTCTTCCAGGCCTTCTCTCCTGTGTTCGACCGCAACGCCCGCTGGTCCTCCAGGAAACACGTCCCCAAACTCGGAACCATGGAGTCCAGCTTTGAAGACGTGGATAACTTCTATTCTTTCTGGTGAGCACTGGTGATGTCATGGATGGATGCTGCTGATCACGGGGCCGGTGTGAAAGTATTTCGGTCATCCGTCTGTAGGTGTCTTGCACCCAAAAAAAGTTTCACAATATAAGGCTAAATGAAAGTGACTGTATTTCTCTTTTCTTCCTGCAGGTACAACTTTGATTCATGGCGAGAATTCTCCTATTTAGATGAGGAGGAGAAGGAGAAGGCTGAATGGTAGGATTCTTATTAATATCATGAGAATGAATATAATGTATAAATATGAATAGTTATTATTAATGTAATGTAGAAATATGAAGAGTTATTATTAGTATAATGTATACATGTGAATATAAAGCGTCACCAGGGGTCTGAATGTGTTTGCAGCCGGGACGAGCGGCGATGGATCGAGAAGCAGAACAGAGGCTCCAGGGCTCAGAGGAAGAAGGAGGAGATGAACAGAATGCGAACACTCGTTGGTAGGAAACTCTCGTTTGAATCTAATAAATCACTGTTTAAAGAGGGGGGGGGGGGGGGGAACCAGGATCATGCATCAACACAGTAAGGTCATATGTTTACATCTTCACTACGTCTTCAAGGGGTGTTAAACCTGCGTTATCTACACAATGCATGATCGGAAATTAATAACGTTAACTCCATTAAACAAAGGCTGTTGATGATGTGTGACTGACTGTGATGTAACTGTATGTGATGGAACTGTGTATGTGATGGAACGGTATGATGTAACGGTAGACACGGCGTACAGCTGCGACCCCAGGATCAAGAGGTTTAAGGAGGAGGAGCGCTCCAGGAAGGAGTCTGAGAGGAGGGCCAAGGCTGATGCCAAGAAGAAGGAGCAGGAGGACAAGGACCGCGTGAGTACCCCCAATCCACCTGGGATGCTGCTCGTAATCCTGGTTCAACGTTACACACTGGTTCTAACTGGTGTAGGCCAGTTAGTACAGTCTTTAAACCAGTTGAGTCTCTAATCTGGTTCTGACCGGTTGCATGTGGTTTCAGGCTCGGCAGGCTGAGTTAGATGCGGCGCGCCTCCTGAAGGAGAAGGAGGAGGAGGAGGCCAAACAGGCAGCCCAGCTGGCCAAGAAGGAGAAGGAGATCCAGAAGAAGGCCATCAAGAAGGAGCGGGGAAAACTCAGGACCACCTGTAAGGTACGCTACCTCCTCACCTATAAGGTACCTCCTCCTCACCTGTAAGGTACCTCCTCCTCACCTACAGGATTATTATGATTATGATGAGGGTCCAAGCAAGTCAAGCCAGGGTTGAGACTCGCTGGTCGGAATAGAAATGTTTAACTTTTAATGTTTGTTTGGTTTTTTCAGAACTGGAATTACTTTGCAGACAACGAAGCAGACAGCGTGAAAATGATGCAGGAAGTGGAAAAGCTTTGTGATCGCCTGGAGTTGATGAGGTAGGAACCTCTAAATCTATTGATTACCAATCTTGGATGTTGATCTCCATACATCAGCTTCATCAGACGTGTTTTGTTACTTCTCCTCAGTCTACAAACCCTGAACGAAGTTCTGTCGTCAAGCTCTCAGGAGGAGGGCAAGGTAGCGGTGGAAAAGCAGGTAACTACAGGAAGTCTGTCTTTAAAGGCGTTATGTCATTGAAATGTAAACAGAGATCCCGCCGGTGTGGCGATGGATCTTATACGGTTACAACATCTGTATGGTGGTGACGCTCCTGTTTTTAAATATCAGCACTAAGTGAGTTCACATCTTCCAAACAATACTTTGACAAACACTACCAGACTGATTGCACCTTTAATAACCCTAGCTGGTAGTTAGCATCTAGTGGCGCTAGAGGCTAACTGACATTCTGTCTGTGTAGGTGCAGGAGGTGAACGCCCAGATGCAGCGTGAGCGTGATGCGGAGGTGCAGGCGCAGCAGGTGGTGCGTGGGGCGGAGCCGGCCACCCGGGGGGGCGGGGCAGCGGGGAAGGGGTGGAGCGAAGAGGACCTCCAGCTGCTGATAAAGGCTGTGAACCTGTTCCCTGCCGGCACCAACGCCAGGTCAGTAGTGAATATATAATAGTGTATATATATGTAGTATTGTGTATATAGCACCAGGTAGTCTGGTTAAAGTGTCGTCTCCTCTCAGGTGGGAGGTGATCGCTAACTACATGAACCTTCACTCCTCCACGGGCATCAAGAGGACGGCTAAAGACGTCATCAACAAAGCCAAGAACCTGCAGCGACTCGGTGAGACGGCAAATATACCGCGGTGGTCACGGTGTACTACAGTCAGTCTAGGTATTAAATAAAGTGCGTGTGTGCGTGTGCAGATCCTGTGCAGAAGGACGAGATCAACAAGAAGGCGTTTGAGAAGTTCAGGAAGGAGCATGCGGCTGTGCCGGTTACCGTGGACAACGCCGCGCCCTCGGAGCGGTTTGAAGGTCAGTCAGTGTTTCATTAGCAGCTCCCTCTAGTGGTGTTCCACTCAGACCAAAGGTTCTGGGTTCGAACCCCAATGTCCAGTCTACCTGCCCCTTAATGTATAGATCACTAAGTCAGGTAAATGGCTACAAGAAATACATCACGCCGGTGCTTGCATGTTGAGTAATCACCTGGTGATCTTTGTGATGATTAGCCAATTTATATAGCGGTATAGTTCACCCCGTTAGCCTAACGGTTGTGTTTCCCAGGCTCAGGAGACGTGGCCGCCTGGACCTCTGAGGAGCAGAAGCTGCTGGAGCAGGCCCTGAAGACCTACCCGGTCAGCACAACAGAGAGGTGGGACAAGATCTCCTCGGCTGTACCTGGAAGGACCAAGAAGGACTGCATGAAGAGATACAAGGTAGGGCTCCTACTGCTAGTATTATAGAGCTAACGCTGTAGCGCTTGTCTTGATGTTTGATCCTTGTTATGACTACATGATAACAGGAGCTGGTGGAGATGGTGAAGGCGAAGAAAGCTGCCCAGGAACAGCTGGCGCCCAAGATCAAGAAGTGAGGAGGACGAACACTCAGAACACGTTTATTTTAACATTATTCTGTTATTTTATAATAAAATTAAAAGCAGGAAACACGACTTGTTTGACTTCTATACTGTACAGTTGGTTTAGGATGCAGCAGCTTCAGCTGTTGGACCAGCACAGCCCCCTCCGGAGACGCTCGTAGTCCGGCAGCTGCTGGATCGGCCCTGCGAGAGAAGTTTAACACGTTTAGCTCCTAGTGACGGTAGTAATGTGGTGACGTGAGGATAGCGGTAATGTGGTGACGTGAGGATAGCGACTGACCCACAGCGGCGACGGCGGGAGCCCTGTCGAAGATGTACTTGGTACAAACATCCTTAATGGTGTTGACGTCGATGGCCTGGGAACATCTCACAAAGCATATAAACATCAATATGAGAGACTCACGTCTAGACGAGTTACCTAACCGGACTACAACCCTATAATCTAGAGACTCACGTCTAGACGAGTTACCTAACCAGACTACGACCCTATAATCTAGAGACTCACGTCTATCCGGGCCTCCAGCTCGTGCAGCGGGATGCGTCGGCTGTAGCAGAGCATCTGACGACCAATGTCCTCACAGATGGGAGTCGACCCTGAAGATATGAACATGACAGACTAGAAACACACAGACTAGAACCAGACTAGAACCAGACTAGTGTTAAACAGGTGGCGCTATAGGACGAGGTGGAGCAGCATGTTAAACAGGTGGTGTCTTACCGTCCAGGTGGAGCAGCATATTGGTCTTCAGAAGGTTTTTGGCACGAGTCACTTCGCTCTCCGTCACGCTGGTGCACAGCGACATCCTGCCGTTACATCGTTTCAGATGTGAAGTATGCTGGTTATACAACGTGATACATATACACAATACATATGTATATGTAGACATATCACTTCTAATGCATTGTCCTATTTCTACATTTAGTCCTTTAGCAGGACAGGTCATAATGGTGGTCTGTGAGGTTATAATGGTGGTCTGAGAGGTCATAATGGTCGTGTGGTTAGGAGGTGTTCTTCTCACCACTCCAGCTGGGTGAAGTGGATCATCTCCTCCAGGGTCGAGGGCTCGCACACCATGTAGAGTCCCCACAGCCCCGTGTCCGTGTAGCAGGTGTTGAAGGACTGGAAGCTGTGGCACAGACCGCCCTGGCACGCCATCTGGGCCAGCTTACTGGACAGGTTCTGACACGGTTAGGGTCCAGATAGGGTTAGACTACCGCACTAACCAGTGCACCGCAGTACATTAATCAATAAGGTGATCAGAAGGTGTTTGAGGAGTTAAGTCAGATCAATACATTAATCAATAAGGTGATCAGAAGGTGTTTGAGGAGTTAAGTCAGATCAATACATTAATCAATAAGGTGATCAGAAGGTGTTTGAGGAGTAAAGTCAGATCAATAGCAGGTGTGACCAGCAGGTGTGTGTGAGCCTCACCACGCCTCCTCCAAACGAGCGGTCCCAGTTCCCAATGAGGGTGTTGGCCACCATCAGGGGGATGGTGTCCGGGTGCGACCAGCCCACCGCCTCCATCGCTATGGCAACGTGCGCCAGGGGCATCTTGTCGTCACGGACGCGGATCTGGAGGGGAGACGGTTTGAGCACCCAGATGTTTATCATCCAGTCATCTCTACATCCATCTCTAATCTGCTTTCAAAACGAACCGTTAGGTCTCATCTTTCCTGTTGCTATGGAAACACACTGGAGGAGGAAGAGGCAGGATGTGGACATTACCTCACTTCCTGTGAAGCTGCAGGCAGGAAGTGCGGGGGTGTCGCTTCTATATCTGGCAGGAAGTTTTCCAAAGTGGTACTTGGCCAAATCGATGAGCTCGTCGTGGGAGACGCCTGTCCAGAGAGAAAGCGGTTAGAACCGGTACCACCCATACATAGACCCGCTCCGTGGTCCGGCTGAGGTAGACCGTGTTTAGGTGCAAGGTCATTTTGTGATGTCAGAAAGACGGGTCGGTGAGGACCGACCCCCGTTTTGAGAATACACGGCTAACTTTGACAGTTTAATCTCAAGCTGCGTCTTGCATTTGGAAGATGCAAGACGCAGATCTTTTGGTACGGCTGGGGTGGATCCACCAGGGGACAGGGAGGAGAACCCGGGTGGACCCATCAGGGGACAGGGAGGAGAACCCGGGACCCACCAGGGGACAGGGAGGAGAACCCGGAGGTCTCTTTAAGGGCTTACCTCCGGCAGCGGCCAGGACAATCCTGGGCCCGAAGTAGTGAGTGGTGATGTACTGGACCAGGTCTGCCCTGTTGATGGTCCTGACACACACACACACACACACACACACACACACACACACACACACACACACACACACACACACACACACACACACACACACACACACACACACACACACACACTTACTTAGTAGTCAACAGTCGGAGGATGAAGAGGAGGAGAGGAAGACAGAGAAATGAGGACGATGAAGGTGAAGACTGACTTGATGTTCTCGGTGGGTCCCAGGATGGTGCGTCCCAGGGCGGTGGTCTGGTAGGCCGTAGCATGGAGGTAGTCAAACACCACTTCCTGTAGGTTGGTTTCTACTTCCTGCATCTCTCGGAGGATGACTCCTCTCTCTCTCTCGATCTCTGTCTCGCCCAGCGTGCTGTTCTGGATTATGTCTGCAAGGATCTCCACAGCTGGGAACACAGAAGACAGGACCACATACTGGTACCTGCTGGGAACACAGGACCACCTGCTGGTACTACCACACATACTGGTACCCGCTGGGAACACAGGACCACCTGCTGGTACTACCACACATACTGGTACCAGCTGGGAACACAGGACCACCTGCTGGTACTACCACACATACTGGTACCCGCTGGGAACACAGGACCACCTGCTGGTACTACCACACATACTGGTACCAGCTGGGAACACAGGACTACCTGCTGGTACTACCACACATGCTGGTACTACCACACATACTGGTACCCGCTGGGAACACAGGACCACCTGCTGGTACTACCACACATACTGGTACCCGCTGGGAACACAGGACCACCTGCTGGTACTACCACACATACTGGTACCCGCTGGTAAGCTGAACTATCCAGCATAAATGTGGGTGGACACTCCCAGATGGGGAACTGAGTTTGGACTCTCCTAGTCAGTGACGTGGTCCTACCTCTGGGAAGGTCCTTGGTGAAGGCCTTGGCGTAGTAGACCGTCTGCTCTCGGGACGTGTAGGCGTTGAGGTGGGCGCCCATGTTCTCTATCTCCAGCTCCAGGTCCAGCTGAGACCTCTTCCTCGTACCCTTTCAGCCACACACAGGAAGAGACGGGTCATTAAGGAGCAGGTAGGGGTTAGACAGTACAGAGACGGGTCATTAAGGAGCAGGTAGGGGTTAGACAGTATAGGGGTTAGACAGTACAGAGACGGGTCATTAAGGAGCAGGTAGGGGTTAGACAGTACAGAGGCTGGTAAAACAAACACTTATAACAGTCTGAGTCTGTCACACTTCTAGAGGACATAATGGCTGGTGCTGTCGCCCCAAAGGGTTACATTGCAGATGTTTCACGGCTGCCTTCTCTCTCAATTCTGGACCAATTTAACAAACTGTTGTCCTCATTAGTCAGTTAGACCAACATGATGGGAAATGGTCCAGGTTGAAAAGTCCCCAAGTTAACCTTTAAGCAGCTTTAAGAGCCTTCTCATCTGTTCCAGTGGAAGGAGCTCCTTCACCGTCCCATCTGGGGATAAAGTTCAGCCGTCTGGGGTTAAAGTTCAGCTCGTCTCACCTTGAACGCCATGTGTTCCAGGAAATGAGCCGTTCCGTTGTTTCTCTCATTCTCATAGCGACTCCCCGCATCGATCCACAGACCCACCTGTCAATCACAACACACCTGGGTCTACCTCCGATCATAAGACTAGATTCATCCAGAGGAAATTGTTCTGTCACAATTGGACACAGGTGTGTTTTATTAACTGAGTCTACCTCTCAGTGGAGACAGAGAGGTGTGTGTGTGTGTGTGTGTGTGTTAACTCACTGTGCAGGTGGAGAGGCCAGAGTCCTCCGAGGCGACTCGCAGTCCGTTCTCTAAAGTCGTGACTCTGGTCTCTGGGACATTCAGGGCCACCTGCTGGGCTGCAGGGGCCGCCAGGCGGCGCTGCGCTCCGACTAGAGGCTGCGGGAGACGAGTCATCATGACTGGGTACAAACAGCCAGGGTGTCGACGTGCCAACCATCAACTAGCGACTCAATTCTAATATTGTACAAGTTTATTTTAACGTATTATTGTCCGAGTCCATACAGTATGCATATTGCATAAACAAAAATGTGACCGTGAAGAAGTCTAACAAAACAAACATTACCTCGACGTTACCCGGAGGTCTGACATCTCGCTTATTTCAGACGCTTTGTTTATTTTATGTATTTATCAAAGTGGACGTTAAATATAAATATGAATTCACCCTTACCCTGAATAAAGAGTGTTTTCTCCTCAGTAGGTTCCTCCCTGCGGAGGCGAGACGGTGCATGGACGTCGCCATGTTGTTGTCTGATGACGCGTCCGGTGACGCAGAGAAAGATACTTAGTTCTTTTAACAAAATAAGAGCCGCACTATAAAAATAATTCAGTTGAAGTAACTGATGTTCCTTATGATGGGTCTTCTTCACTTTTTCCTTCAGCAGGGACACTAGGGACATGTCCAATGTGAAGAAACCAGTGAATTGTCCCGACCAAATTAATTTAGAGACAGATTGTGTTAAAACATCATCTCTGTCCTCTCACACAGCAATCCCTCCCATCATCTGATCTGCAACAACTTCCTCTGAAGTTCTTCTCGCCCCATCTTGTCCTGGCCGTCTAAAACATGATCGTTAAAAGATGATGGTTGTAGAATAATGTTTATTAATATTGGATATCAGGGGTTCTCAATCTTTTTTGCCCCGCAAGATCATTTTTAGGTCTCACATTTTTCACGACCCCAACACATACATAATAATAATAATAATAATAATAATAATACATACAAATGTTCTTCTGCCATATACACTTTTATTATTTAAAAGTCACCCTGGGGTCAGGATCCTGAGGTCCTGGGAATGGTCCCGGTCCGAGGTCCTCCTGGGGGCGAACCTGTACCCCAGAGAGAGACCCATCCTGGCACCATTGTATTGGGAACCAAACCCTAAAAGCTAACCCTAGAACCAAAACTAAACCCTGGAACCTAACTCTAATAGGAAACCCTAACCCTAAACCACAAACAAAAATACAAACTTTGTTTGTTCTTTTTTTTGTGAGAAATTTGCAGGTCCGGCAAACCCACATGGGGTCGCGACCCCAAAGTTGAGAAACCCTGTTGTACACAAAGCAGTAAAAGCAGTAACTGGTATGAAGGCACACCTGTAAGTTGTGGTGGTTAATAAACTATTTGTTGGGGTAAACACAGTTTAGACCAGACTAATATATCAGACATATTATAATGAATCACACCCCACTTTTAAAACAAAAAGTGACGTATGTAACATTAAAACAAATACTTTCATTGAGGTGTTTTGTGATCGAGTGTGTGGACAAAAGAATTAAACTGAAAAACGAGGAGGAACATGTGACGAGGGACTCCCGTGTCTTTTACTTTGAAATACCAGATCGTTTCAAAGCGGAAGTGTGCTTCCGCATAGCGCGCGTATTCTCTGTGGAGGAGAGTCGTCAAACTAAACCTTTGAGATTTAAAACCTAGGAACTAAAAACCACTTTATAACCACAAGACCGACAAACTAAACGTTTAGTTTAAGATTTAAAACCTACGAACTAAAACCAAAGGTTAATTATGTTGTCTCGTTGTGCTGCTGCAGGGCGTTAAGTGATCGATATAGGTTATTAATTGATCTGTATGTTAATTAATTGATCTATGTGTTAATTAATTGATCAGTATAGGTTCAATGAGGACATCGTTTCATGCTGACCATCTATAGACGACTTCGCGGTGTGTTTAACGTTTGCACAAAAACAACAAGCGTCCGTTCTTCGTGAGTCGCCAGAAATGGAGGCGATGGCCGACCTGGAGGACGGGGAGCTGTCCGGGTCGGACTCCGACATGACCCCTTCCGTCGACCCGCCCCCCGCCGCCCGGTACACCGACCGGTCCTTCCGGAGCCGGGCCGCGCCTCAACCCGCCGCCGGTTACCGAAGCTCTGCCCGGGCCGCGGACTCCAGCGACAGCGGCGGGGACTCGGACGACGACGACGAGGCGGCGGCGTCGTGGCGACGCAAGCGGCAGAAAGTGTCTGATGTCCCTCCTCCTCCTCCGCCCCGGGACCTGGGGTCGGCGGCGGGCCGCAAGGTGAACAACATCTGGGGCAGTGTGGTGCAGGAGCAGAGCCAGGACCTGGTGACGGCGGGGCTGGGGGTGTTCGGCATGGAGGGGGAGTTCGACATGGGGAGCAGGAACGTGGAGACTTACAACTACGTGCTGGCGAGGAAGATGATGGAGAAGGAGCGGCAGGAGGAGTCGGAGAAGGCCCGAGGACAGCAGCACCGGGAGGCGGCCGTGCTGAACTCCCAGCTGGATGAGTACATGCAGGGCCGGGGGTCCCCGGACCACCCCGACCCCGGGCAGCCCAAGAGGAAGCGCTCGGCCAAGGAGCGCCTGGGCCCGCGGGCGGAGATGGACGTGAAGGGGCGCTACGAGCTGTCGGAGGAGGACCCGGAGCAGCG
Source organism: Trachyrincus murrayi (assembly GCA_900323305.1). Classification (NCBI taxonomy): domain Eukaryota; kingdom Metazoa; phylum Chordata; class Actinopteri; order Gadiformes; family Macrouridae; genus Trachyrincus; species Trachyrincus murrayi. The sequence continues at coordinate 17,996 of OOFB01036386.1, forward strand.
GGTGGTGGAGGAGCTGGCTTACCGCCTGCGGGAGCCCAAGCTGGACCTGCTGGAGCGGGTGGTGCGGGTGTTGGGCCGCGGCCGGGCCATCGAGCTGCTGGAGGAGACGGCGGCCCTGGAGCAGAGTGGGGGTCTGGCGACGCTGGACGGCAGCCGGCGGCGCACCCCCGGGGGGGTCTACCTTCACCTGCTGAAGAGCTCCCCGGGGGCCAGCAAGGCCCAGCTGCGCCAGGTCTTCCTGGACGAGAACACAGAGCACCGCAAGAGCAAGAAGGCGGCTCAGAAGCGCCGGCGCCACCTGGTGGCCAAGAAGATGAAGCAGGCGCTGACCACGCTCCACCTGCAGGAGGGAGACGAGGGCTCCCGGGAGACCTTCGCCAGCGACACGCACGACGCACTGGCCTCCCTAGGGGAGGCGGCGCCAGAGGAGGAGGAGGAGGGGGTGGCTGATGAAGAGGAGGAGGAGGAGGAGGAGGTCGCCGTGGGAACCGAGGAGACGCCCGTCGTCTACAACTCTGCCGACCTGGAGGTGTTCTAAGGACGCCACAGAGACCGTCCAATCACAGCTGGGCTGAGGACTGCCCACTTATTGAAACATTTGGTTTGGTTTTTATTTAAAATGTCTAAAATGAGTATTTCTGTTTGTTTTCTAAATTGGCCCGCCCATATATGTGATTTCTGAGCTTGTTGTCATGCTGGACAATAGCGACCGTTTGAATCGTATCGAGATTTAATTTGATTGTGAGGAGTAGTTCCTCTCTGTGTCCACTAGGCGGCAGAGCTCTTTCATTACACGTCCACTCCTTTAAACAATAAAGATCATGTCCGTCTACCATTGTTGTGTAAACTATGTGATGATAATAGTTTATTTTATTACCGGTAATGTTACGCATCCGGACACAGCTAGACATTACATGTTTATGAGTTAGCCATATTCAGATATTTCCCTATTTCACTCCTGGATTCTTGTATTTCAGAGGTAACCGAAACATTTTAATAAGAGTTTATCTACTTCATTAAGCTTTTTATTATAAGCCAACTATCAGTCATTCAGAAAAATACACCGGCGAGAGACTGGTAACAGCAGAGTATTTAACACGTCAGAGGCCAAGTAGTTATGTATTTTATAGTATGTTAAATATGTATTTTATAGTATGTTAAGTATGTATTTTGGATGGATTATGGTGGTTTCTGAATTCTCAATATCAACTCTATTGAGAATTGCACAGGATTCAATCACAAGAAATGTTGCGATGCTTATAGTCTAGTATATAGATATAGAGTATATAGTACTCTATATTCTGTTTATTTTATGTTAATTATGTATTTCAGGTTCTACACTTGTTTTGGTAACTCAGATTGTGGAAGACGAACAGGCTTTATCAGCGTATCATGTAGGCCTATCAAGTATATACTATACTTTATCAAGTAAATCAGGGTATTCAGTGGGAAACCACACACACAAAGCTACCACTAGTTAATCAAAGCTTCTAGAAGCATCTTATTGGGCGGTAGGGAATCGGCTCGTTATCTCGCCCGTTAACATGTCTGCCAGCATCTCCTTTGATGACCTCACATGTAGGCCTCTGACCGACCGCTGAACCTCCTGCCTTCTTTAGAGAAACACACTAACACACACATGACATAACGCTGTGTGTGTGTGTGATGCTCTCCATGTGACACACTGTCTCTGGTCACCTGGCAACCGTCTTGTTGCTTGGTTACGACAGGGCGTTGCTACCTGCAGGCGAGCGGAGAGGAGACGGTATAGACAGCAGGAGGAACTTGCCCAGGGTCACACACACTCATCTGCAGATACACGCTAGGACTTACTAACCCTAACTCAGAGACAGGTCATTAAGGAGCAGGTAGGGGTTAGACAGTACAGAGACGGGTCATTAAGGAGCAGGTAGGGGTTAGACAGTACAGAGACGGGTCATTATGGAGCAGGTAGGGGTTAGAGGTCATTAAGGAGCAGGTAGGGGTTAGACAGTACAGAGGGGTCATTAAGGAGCAGGTAGGGGTTAGACTACAGAGACGGGTCACTAAGGAGCAGGTAAGGGTTAGACAGTACAGAGACGGGTCATTAAGGAGCAGGTAGGGGTTAGACAGTACAGAGACAGGTCAGTAAGGAGCAGGTAGGGGTTAGACAGTACAGAGACGGGTCATTAAGGAGCAGGTAGGGGTTAGGGGCCATCTTGCTCTAGGATGCCTACAGGTTGACTGTGGACATATCCCTCATCCTTAAATATAAATATATATCCTTATCCTGAAATATAGCTCATTATCCTCATAAATGTCCTTATCTTTAAATATACATCATTATTCTGAATGATCTTGATAAGGTGCTGAGTCATCAGTGAAATGGAGGAACAGACAGGAAGAATAAAGCCCCTCCATCCTTCCCAGAATGCAACAGGAGATGATGTAGGTTGCTGCTAACTGTCCTTCTCTTCATTCAGAACCAAAAGGACTCTTATTCATAACGTCCCGTTGGTCCCTTCCCTGCTCCGAGAGAGAGAGAGAGAGAGAGAGAGAGATAAAGACAGACAGAGAGAGAGAACAGATGTCCAGGATGAGGAAGCAGGTGATGGTGAAGTGAAATGTCGGGAACACGGAGTACAAAATGGACATTTTCAACACACTTATAAAACCATTGTTCATGTAAATTGCTGCTGCTGCTCCATGTAGGATTAATTGGACATTAATTGGCTCGTTAAGTCCGGCCAGCAGCAGATTAACGAGCCTTAAGAGATGATGAAGACCACCTCAGAGGTTCTGACTGAACATCAGACACAGAACTTGTCCCTCTGACAAGGTTCAGGATGTCCACATTATATTCTTCTTTATTAATTAGTAATTTAGCACATGGTTTTATACAAATCAACTTACAGTGAATTTTGATAGATTATTAAGGAGCAGGTAGGGGTTAGGGGGCATCTTGCTCTATGCTGCCTACAGGTAGACTGAGGACATTGGGGATCGAACCCAGAACCCCTTACATGGGAGCCCATCACCCTAACCACTAGACCAGTGGTTCTGAACTGGTCCAGCCTCAGGACCCACATGTGTCATTAGACCAGTGGTTCTCACCTGGTCCAGCCTCAGGACCCACATGTGTCATTAGACCAGTGGTTCTGAACTGGTCCAGCCTCAGGACCCACATGTGTCATTAGACCAGTGGTTCTGAACCGGTCCAGCCTCAGGACCCACATGTGTCATTAGACCAGTGGTTCTGAACTGGTCCAGCCTCAGGACCCACATGTGTCATTAGTCATTAGGTCACGACCCAAAAATAACAAACCTTTTCGACTATTGCATTTCACAACAAATATTGCAGTAATCAACAATGACTTCATGTACTGTTAAGAACTTTTTATAAAAGCAGACAAGCCACAACCCACTCAAAATGACCCACCAGTTCAGAATCACTGCACTAGACTATCCTGCCTCATCCTCTGCTCCCAGAACAGCCAGCAGACCTGAGACCCTAACCCTAACGAATGGACAGAAGACCTCAGAGGTTCCAGGTTCAAGTCCTGGAGAGACAGAGGTATAAAAAGCCGTTGGTTGGTTCCATAACATCCCTGAGTTATGGACATCCATATAACATCCGTTATTAACTAACACTTGAAGACCCATCTCCTAGCCTTCAGCCTGGACCTCTCCCCTCCTCTCCCCCTCTCCCTCAGCTACCCAACCCTCCAACCCTGCAGCCCACCAACCCCAGCTGGTAAAGGGGTCTGAGCAGATTTGAGGTGGTAACTCCTTCATCCTGAGACAACGCTGACACTTTGAGAGGCGTGAGGAATCCTCACAACCACCATCACTTCCTGTGACACTCCATCACTCTAGGAAGTCAACCATCATTACTTCCTGTGACACGCCATCGCTCCAGGAAGTCACCCATCATCACTTCCTGTGACACGCCATCGCTCCAGGAAGTCATCCATCATCACTATGTGACAGATCTCTTCTACACACCATCACGTTGAGAGTAAAAGGACTCTCAGTCCATGTCACCACAGTAACACTGCATTGTATCTCTCATCCGTTGGCAAGCAACTCTAGTCAAGGTAGGCAGGTGGTGATGGGAAGAGATGCTTCATGGGATACCGGCTACATTCAGACACTCCTACTTATAGTAAGACAGTAACCAATGGCAACAGTGGCAGTACAGTTGGAGTAGTACAGTACAGCAGTGCAATGAAAGTAGTTGAAACTCTCAGACTCCCTCCCGCTCTCTCTCTCCCTCCCTCCTCTCTGGTAGAGGAGCAGATTATTAATATTCTGATAAAACTAATGAGCCCTGACCCTGGAGCAGGAGCTGTCATCCATTAAACTCTCATGGATATAACTTGAGCTACATGGCTAGCTAAGTACCCGATGAGCCACAGCACGGAGGGAGAGACACAGAGATATTGAATCAACGGACCACCCGTCTGTCTGCCAGCCTGTCTGGCTCCAGGTTCTAGTCTGTCTGTCTCCAGGTTTTAGTCTGTCTGTCTGTCTCCAGGTTGTAGTCTGTCTGTCTCCAGGTTCTAATCTGTCTGTCTCCAGGATGTCTCGTGTGTCTCAGAGCGATGAGGTTTCACCGCGTGGAGCCTCACGATCAATAATATCCCTCCTCCTCTCCCCCCCCTTTTCTCCCTCATCTTCTCTCCCCCCCTCCCTTGTCTCCCCTCATCCTCTGCCCTCATCTTCTCTCCCCCCCTCCCTCCTCATCTTCTCTCCCTCCTCTCCCCCCTCCCTCCTCCTCTTCTCCCCCCCCCCTCCCTCCTCATCTTCTCTCCCCCCCTCCCCCTTTCCTCCC
>OOFB01036387.1:1591-11638 GCA_900323305.1 Trachyrincus murrayi
CCCCCTCCGTCTCTCTCTCTCCCCCCCTCCCCCCCCTCCCCTCACCCCCCCCCCCCCACACACACACACACACACACACACACACACACACACACACCCTTAAGCATGTGCAGCTGTTCGGATCAGATGGGAAGACGGACCACCGCCTCACCTCTCACCTGCTTCCGTCGCCACAGGTGACCCTCATGTCTATCGCGAGGAAGGCGTTCTGCGGTGGCTCTCTGATCAGCGAGGTCTGGGTCATCACAGCTGCTCACTGTTTGAGCGAATACAAACTAACTGTGACGGATTACATCGTACGAGTGGGTAAGCCAATCGCTTTGCTTTTGTTTGGGTACATTTCTATTAGACATATTGGAAGCATACAACAATATAGAATGTATGGAACGTACAGAAGCTTAAAAGCTTGCATTATATGGCTTAACACCTGCTTCTCCGATGTCCTCGCATCCCACCCCGTCCCGTCTGCTGCACCCGCAGGCGAGCATGACTTGAACCGGAGCGACGGCCAGGAGCGTGACCACCAAGTGGCCGAGCAGATCCTCCACCCGCACTACGACGACCGCAAGTCCAAGCACAACCACGACATCGCCCTGCTGCGGCTGCACGCCCCCGTGGAGCTGTCGGAGCGCCGGCGGGCCGTCTGCATGGGCCCCAAAGACTTCACGGAGACCCTGCTGCAGGATGCGAAAAGCTCCCTGGTGAGCGGCTGGGGCCGGCTTAACCACCTGGGCCTGCCGGCCAGCCTGCTGCAGAAGCTGAAGGTGCCCTACGTGGAACGCACGGTGTGTAAGAGCAGCAGTCGCGACCACATCACCCGCTTCATGTTCTGCGCCGGCTACAACATGGAGCAGATGGACTCGTGCCAGGGGGACAGCGGCGGGCCCCACGTCACCGACCACCAGGGCACCTGGTTCCTGACAGGCATCGTGAGCTGGGGCGAGGACTGCGCCAAGGAGGGGAAGTACGGCGTCTACACCCGCGTGTCACGCTACTACAACTGGATCAGCAACACCACGGGGATCCGGTAAACTCTACAAATTCGAGGAAAGTGGGTATTTAGTTTTTTCTCCAGTGGTTTAGTCACATGGTCAACCACTTTTATTGGCGTTGTATTCTGATCAAAGTTAGAAATGAAGTGAACCGATCAAAATTGTTTTCATTTTGAATTGTCCAATAAAACTGAATGTAAACTCCATGTTTTGTGGTCTGGAAGCTCTTAGGCATGAAGTTAAATATTCAAGACTCAAAAGCAGTTGCTTTGTTGGGTGATGCTGACAGCTAATAGCACTGTCCTTGACGTCCGGCAAGAAAGAAATGAACACAGTCAAGTTAAATCAATTAATCTTGTGCTTTTATTAAGAAGAAAATACTCATATGCAGAATTATAATACAATAAATCCTTTGCAATTTTACCGACTTCCATAAAAATAGAACAGGTTTTAGGTCTGAAAGGAAAACTGACTTCTCTCAATGAGTCTATCCTGGTATTATTATGGGCAAATAAACAAACAAACAAACTCCACCCCCCGTTACGTAATATCACCTGGGATTGCTGATGACTTGCCAATAAAAACAAAATGTCTTGATTACTGACTACTAATTAAAAAACAACGTTCTTGCACTTTGTATTTATACATTTTGTAGTCCATATCCAAATATCACAGCAGGTGAGATACAGGGCTGCCTGTTATTAGGTGTGTTCAGGAGTAAACTAATGCATGGCAGTGTATGTTAAACCACTTCACAAGCACATGGTTGCAGTAACCCAGCACTAAAATAAAAACACTGCAGCGACTCCACAGCACCGCCAGCTCTGCTCAAACGTTCTGATTGGCTGTCATACCCACATTGGACGGCACCAGTTTGAGCCAATCAAAAGTAGTTCAGTTGTTCAATGTTTCAGAATAATTATATAATTATATAACATGAAATAACACAATAATTAAAGAAATGCTGAGTGGCAAGCAGGATCATTGTTGGTGGAGAAAAAGCATTGAATTGCTTTTGTTCGTGAAAAGTATAATTAATGTCCATACTTAAAAAGGCAATATGGCAAAATAAAATAATGTCGATATTGGGATTTTTGTCACGTGAAGTCAAAAATCGCATATTATGAGTGCATTACACCATATACAGTAATCTAATCTAGCAAATCTAATGGCACACTCTTTGTTTAAGACAGGCCCACCAGACTAGTTGGTTCATACTTTTGATTTTGTAAGTTGATCTAAAACTATTGCTTTTTACACTGCCTAACGCTGTATACAGCGCCCTCTTTTGATTCAAAATAGACATAGCAGGTAACGGATAGAAAAAGCTTATAGCAGCAACGGAAATACTCAATACAAATGAGCAATCGATTCCAATGAAAAAGTTCAACCAGAAGTTCGAAAATGTGCTTCCTTTAGAGTCAGCTCCTTCGACACATGACTTTGTAGATTGTTTTATGTGTCTCAGAGTCACAATAATCAAATTTTTCTACTAAAGAAAGGGCAAAATGTGTGAATGGACAAGCTTAAATTGTGACATCACAAGTATTATTGAACCCATCTGGGTGCTCCTGGCATTTTAAATGAGGTCATAGATCCTGTCCCACTAAGCCATTCAGTACTTTGTTGAACATGTATGTGGAAGGAACATGAATCTATTTCACATATATGTTTAAGATGGTCAAATATGTGTGAGGTGAGCTTTATCAGCAGGAGCAGCAGAAACAACAGTGCAAGCAGCAAGTTATCAAAAATAAATCCAGGCATACATAACAGCAGACAGCGATAGTCAACGCAAGCAGCGTTGTGTGGACGCACTAGTCAGTACTATAATGCTTTTTCCACCACTCCGTTTGGGAAGTGGGCTCCCGCTCTGGATGGAATAAGTGACACTTCTAAAATGGTTGCGTCTTTGTGTACATTTGTTGGTCCATGGAGATATGCACTTAATAAATGTTAGCGAAGTGGGCCAGGCTACTGCTATTAACCGATATTAGCGTCAAAGCAGCACAATGAAAAACAACGCCACGAATAGCGAGCTAAGCAGCGATGGCAAGAATATTTTGGCACATGAACTGAAGGAGGGAAATCTCGGTAGGCCTATATATACAGCATGTGGCGTCTGTGACAATCATGGTTGTAGGCCGTAAGAAAATAGAGAATACAATCAACCTTCAGTGGCATCTAGAAAACAAAATATCCATATTCAGAGAAACCCACTTCCATCAAGTCCACAGCATATGTTCCACTACTACTGGAACATACATGACAGGATACCGACCACGGCATCCCCAGGTTCCACCTGCCATGAAGCTCAGAGAAGGCTTCCATTGTAGAATATGCAGACTTTCAGCGCTCCATACTTCACATGTCATCAAGGTCCTTGTTGTGCTCCGGATGTTGGGAGTGTAGAGTAGGGTCTGGCTCAAATACAGTGTTGGTCAAGCAACCAATTAAGTGTAATACTAATAATTGTGTGTGTGTGTGTGTGTGTGCGTGTGCGTCCTTTGGCAGTCTGTAGAGGAGATGAGTTATCTAACAATAGCTGAGGGGAAAAAGAAACCAAAAAATACATCACAAATGTGGCATCCCCCTATACTCGGTTCTGATTGGCTCTCAGCCGGTCTCTCCCAAGATTCTGTGCAGGTCTTCTGGAAGGACACGCCCCTCTTCGCCGCGACTTATGTTGCGCACCATCCTGATGATACAGGTACAATAGAACATTAAAAAAAAATGTTTTTTGTTTCTAGATAGTCAAAATATGTTTGCGATTCCACACATACCACATTCCAGGCGGCTCCTCATGCAATAGCTGGATGACATCACCGCAGTCAAAGATGATGTCATCAGTGCTGGCCATACTGCTCTCGACCATGACCCTGTACCTCCCAGCGACCTAAAGGTGGAGATGGAACACTAGAACTAAGGTCCATGCATGCATGTTTGTTTGCATGCTAACGTGCTAACACAAATGTCTATGAATCCGTGATTTTGGGGGTTTGTCTGTCGAGGGGCCAAGACAGGCTACCGGAGAGAGAGACAGTCACTTTAAACTTTAAGGTAAGCAGTCTATTTTCTAACAAGGGGCTAGGATAGGTGTTGTTTATCAACAGTTAAGCTAAAGGGACTGCTGCTGTACAGCATTACTTTGTTAAGTTAATCTTTGTTCTCGCTAGTTTTGGGACTTGGTAGGCTAGCGAGAGTTTGTCATTGTGATTGGCCCCAAGAAAGGGAAACACAGTTAAGTTGACTAAAAGGAGCTAGTGGTAAGAAGCACGGTGAAGGTGTAATCCAACCAGTGGTGCTGGTTGTTCTTCGTCTGAGTCTGAGATGTTGGAGTGGTCCGTAGCACCCCAGTCCTCCAGACCCTCACAGATAGCCACAGAGTGGGCCGGGGTGGGCCAACCTGTAGGTTCAAAATCATTCAGTCAAAGAGTTCAAATGATGGACAACGGGATGTCAAAACTTTAAATAACCACAACATATCACAGAGGGATGTATCCACTACACACCTGCCATAGTATATTAGCATATATCTCAAAGTCAGCTAATGAACTCAGTCTTGGAAAGACCCTTAATAACCCTTAATGACATAATTAAGGTAAATTAAATTAATAAGTCAATTACGAACTTCTGTTGTGCATCACTTTAAGGGTTGAATGAGTAATATGAAAAATAAAAAAACATAAATATGTGCGAGTGTTTTTTTTACATGATGAGGTAATATTGGCAGATAATTGACTCACTACGTCGTGGGGACTGCACCACGGGTTCGGAGTGCGCGGGACTGCTGTGCGTTGACTCCTCCCCCTGGCTCAGGTGGGCGTGGCCTGTTGCCGCGGAGCTGTGAGGAACATGGAGACACGCTGAGCAGCCCCCCACCGTTGCTCCACCCCACGACACACAAACCCCAGACACACTTCTTGAACCCCCGTAACCATGGAAACAAGACGTGACGATAACAAACAAACAAACAAACAAACAAACACGAAATCATACAAACAGACAGAAAAAAACAACAACAACAACATCCAGGGTGTCACAAAACAAGCTCTGACTTCGTCCGCATTCTTAATTAACTTCTGCATTCCATTTAATACACACACACACACACACACATAATGACACACGCTCATATATTCCAGCAGTTGACCGTGAACTCATTAGCTCATGCTTGTCTTGAAGACAGAGTGAAACGGCATCCTAGCTTCCTTAATATGACACATTTCCAATTGAATCAGGATATTGTATTAGGAGCAGGACAAAACCATTGGAACGGTGTTGTCCATACTATTTCTGGTTGGTATGTTAGAAAGTCAGAATCTGTTTCACGCCGCCTCTAAGGAAAGTTAAAAGTACACCAAGGACTGCTCCAATATATGCAAATGTGGGTGTGTTGCTCATATGTAGGACCTGGATCAAACAGCATTCATGACATATTAGAAATGTTTTTGGCACACAAGGTAAGACACAAGGTTTATCTTACCAACGGTGCCGCTGAATGAAATCTAACGTGATCAAGTGAGCCAGGCCCATATGAGACCAGTCAACACATCATCCAGTTTACATGATCTTCTGATGCTGAGAACCACAGGGCACCCCGGGCACAACGCCATGTTTTCTCCTATTCACACGATTTTGACTCGCAAGGTGAACATTGTCACAATGTCTTAGTTTCTGTGTGTAGAAGCCGTGCTTCAGTGCCACGTGGCGGCACCTCAGAAGTTATTCACATGAATTACAGAAAAATAAAAACAACATCACAACAACGCAATGAAAATAGAAATAGTACATCCGCACATGCACACGTACAAGCACATACACACACCATGTCATGTCATTTATAGTCAGCAAATAAAAATGTCTTGGAGCAAATACACAAGAGCCACGAGTATTACTTGTGTGCTGAAAAACAGTCTCTCCCTGCATATATGTGTGTTGATCTGACGATCTGACGACATCAAACATAGAGCATCACCTGTCTGAGAGAGGAGCGTCTGAAAGACTCAGGGTAGCGGCTTCATCTAAGAGAAGAGGACAGGAGACAGAGACGGATTGTCACCAAACAATGCAAACGGCGCCGCCATTGGTCAAACACAGGTGGAAGATGTGTCTATGTATTCATTGAGTCACATATCAGTTACGATCAGAACTGTAAGTCACGTGATGCAGTCTACTAGGCCTACCAGGTTTAGTAGATATTATGCCCCAGACAGAACGGCTGTAGTGTTTTTCATTTTGAAGGGTTACAAACGGAAAGGCCTTGTTTAGTTAGGCTACCTTAGGAGATAAGATAGGATATAATAATAATGGCAAGAATGACATTAACATTTCTAATTATATAATTATAGGAACGAACGAATAACAACACATCAAGCAGTTGAGAACTCTGCACATGGGGGGGTGGATCCTTTGAGACCAATATCTTTGATGTTACTACTATTGTTTAATTCTAGAGTTTGTTTACTCTGATTTCCTGTCACAGCATGAATAAAGGCAACGGGGATGCATAAACATGAATGAACCCAAAATATAAATAGATAAATAGAGGGAACTAGAATCATGAAATTAGCCAATAATTCAAAACCTTGGTGTAATTTCTGCTGTTTGGTCAGAATCTTCCGGATCTCTGTCAGCCAAGAGACTTTCACCTCCAAAGTTGAAGCCTGGAGACACACACACACACACACACACACACACACACACACACACGGTAAACTAAAGCAGTGATTCTCAACTGGTGGGCCACCACCCATAAGTGGGTCGCAGAGCATATGCCAAACCTTAATCTTTAGAAAGAAGTTAATTAACTAATGTTTCAATGTTAATTCATGTATCAACGGCTTACTATTTCATTGAGTTTAGCCCCAATTGTTGCAGCATTTTGTTCGCTCAATGAAGGCATTGTTGATTACTGCAATATTGGTAAATAATTTTTTATATTTTTGGGTCGTGACTTAACACCTAATGACACATGTGGGTCCTGCGACGACCAGCTGAGAACCACTGAGCTACAGGATCAGAGCTACCGTGGCTAATAAGAGTCCACAGTGGAGATTCAACAGACCTGAACGATGTACACCTCTTCTCTGCCACTGTACCAGATCTCAAACTTCTTCACATCCCCCTTCACATTCTCCGTTATCCCAACCGCACTCATCTATAGACGGACAAACACAAACCATTATTGTAATGCTTTTACTACTCTGACAGACACAAACAGACAGGCAGACAGATAGAAGTACTGAAGTTAGTTCTAACAGTACAGCTACATGCTACATGTATCTATATGGCTTCAGATTTATCCAAAAAAATATATAATAATATATAGGCTAACATTAAACTGTTATAGGCCAAATACAAATTGATACACATTGATACACTCCTTACACATTACAGAGTATTAATGTGAAGCGTGGTTGACGTTACACTGCCCTGTGTGTTACCTTAAAACAAACCCATCGTTTAAATTAACTTCAGCAGCGGTCGGGAATCTTTAGTAGGCCTATTTGCTTTTTGACACTATTGTGTTGCCGTCAAACATCCAAGGAAGAACAACCGCTGCTGCTGCACTGAACAAAAGTTCAGACTATTTGATCTTTTATGCATGTATGGCTTCCGGATTCCGCATTCCGTATTTGCGATGTCCGTGTAGCTCGCTATGCTTTTTTCATTATCCTCTATTTGATCGTTTACTGCTCTCCTAACCGTGGCGACAATGCTAATGCGGCGATGCTAATGTGTCGAGTCTGTTTGTGGTACCCGTGGCAGCTCACTCATGTGAGGAAGCAAGAACGCTCCATGTCTTCATCTTCAATCTAGTGTGTCGTTCACGCACTGTGCAGATAGTTTTTAAAGCAGCCTGTGATGTATTGTATTTTGTGAAATCAAAACAAATGTTAAAACGTTTTTTTGACATTCGCATTACATTTTTTGGCCTTTCTTCTAGATTAGTCATTTGTATCAAGCAGCAAAAAAGTTGTAGCATGACGTGTTTGAGTTAATTTGCCTTACTTGACATCGTGCGATGTGACTATTGCCAAACGATATATCGTGCAGCCCTAAGATGGAAGTGTCTATGCAGATGGCAGAGTCCATCTAAATGATGGGAGTGTCTATGCAGATGAAAGAGTCCATCTAAATGATGGGAGTGTCTATGTAGATGGAAGAGTCCATCTAAATGATGGGGAGTGTCTATGTAGATGATGGGCGTGTCTATGCAGATGGGAGAGTCCATCTAAATGATGGGGAGTGTCTATGCAGATGGAAGAGTCCATCTAAATGATGGGGAGTGTCTATGCAGATGAGGCGTGTCTATGCAGATGAGGCGTGTCTATGCAGAGTGCAGGGGAGAGTGCTGACCCTCAGGCAGTGTTTGAAGCTGTAGAAGGGGGTGCGGTCGTGCGCCCCCTCATCGCGGCGCTTGCAGAAGAGCAGCGCGTGCTCGTACAGGAACAGGTGTCTCTGCATGGGCTTGAAGCGTGCCAGCTCCTTCATGCGCACCGCCGCCCGCTTGTGGCTGATCCACACACTGAAGCCCCCCTGCAGGACCACCCGGCCCAGCTGGCTCAGGTCGCCCTGACAGACAGGCAGGCAGGCAGGCAGACAGACAGGCAGACATGTAGACAGGTAGACATAGAGGTAGAAAGACAGGTAGACAGACAGGTAGACAGACAGACAGGTAGACAGAGAGGTAGACAAGCCGACAGACAGGTAGACAAACAGGTAAACAGACAAACAGGTAGACAAGCAGACAGACAGGTAGACAGACAAGTAGACAGACAGGTAGACAAGCAGGTAGACAGACAGGTAAACAGACAGACAGGTAGACAGACAGACAGACAAGCAGACAGACAGGCAGGCAACAGAGACAGACAGACAGGTAGACAAGCAGACAGACAGGTAGACAAGCAAACAGGCAGGTAGACAGACAGGTAGACAAGCAGACAGACAGGTAGACAAGCAGACAGAGAGATAGATATAAACAGTTCAGACAGACAGAGTCTGGTAAACAGGTAAACAGGCAGATATTTTCAGAAAATCAGACCAGAACAAGAGGACAGTTGGACAGCCAGACAAATCTCAGTGCTATAAGTAAAGAGGCAGTTGATCAGACAGCTGGGCCATATGAGCAGACTGGCAGGTAAACACAACACATTGATTTCATATTCATTTGTCCTAAAATATGTGAGTGCTACAAAAGTGTAACATTTCATTGGGGGGCGGGGGAGAGAAAAGCTCTACACTGGCCCGTATCAATACATCTTCATTCAAATGCTATTATAAGACTGTAAGACACATCCATCCAGCGTATCCCATAATGTTGCTGTACAGTGTATTGGTGTATTGATCTGAACGGAGGCAGAGTACCTGGTATCCAGTGATGGCTATCTGATGCATGGAATCGTTGACAGACTTGAGCAGCTTCAGCATGGCATCCAGGGCCTCCTGCAACTCCCAGCTGTACTGCTGCTCTGGGCAGTACTTCAACAGCTCCTGCACACACACACACACACACACACACACGCAGGCAGGCAGGCAGGCATGCGCACAAACGCGTGCACGCACACACAGGCAGGTAGGCACGTGCACACACACACACACACAGGCAGGTAGGCACGCACACACACACACACACACACACACACACACACACACAGGCAGGTAGGCATACACACACATACACACACAAGCAGATACGCACACACACACGTACACACGCAGACAGGCAGGCACACACGTGCACACACACACACACGCACACAAGCACTGCTGTTACACAGGTCCCTGTTCACACTTGTGTATGTTAACATTCTGTTTATTTAGATTATATTTATCTATCTATCTATCTACCTCTCTATGTACTGTATCTATCTATCTATCTATCTATCTATATATATATATATATCTGTCTATCTGTCTATCTACCTCTCTATCTACATATCTCCACATACCTCTACATATGTCTACATATTGTTGATCATGTGACCACTTGTGTTCCACATCCTCCGTGGGGCTATTGATGGAGGTCAATACATGTGCATCACTAGTTGTA
>OOFB01036388.1:14425-25088 GCA_900323305.1 Trachyrincus murrayi
CACTGCACAAGCTGGAGGAAGCAGAGAAGTCAGCTGATGAGAGACACACACACACACACACACACACACACACACACACACACACACACACACACACACACACAGGCTGGTTACCTGTGTGGATGGTTACCTGTGCAGGGGTATGAAGGTGATCGAGAATCGGGCTTTGAAGGACGAGGAGAAGATGGAGGTGCAGGAGGTGCAGTTGAAGGAGGCCAAACACATCGCTGAGGAGGCTGATCGCAAATACGAGGAGGTGAGTTCCCACTGGTAACCATGGATACAAACACACATGCACTGTCTGGCTGCCTGCTCCAAGGCTGTTCTGTGTGTTCAGGTCGCCCGCAAACTGGTGGTGCTGGAGGGAGAGCTGGAGCGTACGGAGGAGAGGGCTGAGGTGGCAGAGGGGTGAGTTAGCGGTCTCTTCTCTCTCTCTCTCTCTCTCTCTCTCTCTCTCTCTCTCTCTCTCTCTCTCTCTCTCTCTCTATCCCTGTATGTGTCTTAGGGCTTCCCCCTAATAGTTGACCAAGTTTCCATTGGTCAGATGGTCGCACAAAAAAAAAAACTGCCTCTTCAAAGTTCAAAACCTATATGGCTGGACCGTGTATGAAACACTAGAGGGCATTTATTTTGAAACGACGGACACAGGAAGTGACGAGACTGTCACGGACAGACATTAGCGTTGCGGTTATTACTAGATAGTAGGTCAGGAAATCTAAAGTGTGGGATCATTTTGAGAGGGTAAAGAACGACCCCAAGAAGGTGACCTGCAAACTCTGCACACAAACATTCACCTGCCATTCGTCAACCTCAAACATGAGTTATCATTTGAAACATGTAATTAGCCTAACGTTAGCCACTTAGCATGGCTGCTAAGTGGAATCACATTAGCAGTGTTAGATAGCCTAGATAAATATGCGACATTAGGCTTATCCAAGTGTGGGACTGGGGAAGCTAAATTACCTGGCCTGACCATGTCAGGATCATCCACACATTCACAATCATTACCACAGTGTCCTTAACAGGTGGGTCGCTCATTATTACGGTTTTGTATGTCTCTGTAATGTAGCACAGTGTTAACAGTGTTACTTATAACATTCTTTCTCAGCCCTGGAACTCAAACCATTTTCTGAATAATTCAATAACGCTAATGGCTTGACGACTACTAGTCGAAAACTAGTAGTTTTCCTACTAGGAAAATCTTTGGTCGGGGGCAGTCTCTTTCTCTTTCTCTGTCTTTCTCTTTCTCTCTCTGTGTCTCTATATGTCTTGTCTCTGTATCTGTCTGTCTCTCTGCATCTGTAGAAGTACACACACATTAGTTATAAATATCGCTGTAAGCCACTCCCCCTGAGACCTGTCTGTCTGTCTGCCACTAGAAAGCTCAGAGAAATGGATGATCAGATGAGAGGTTTCGACCAGTCATTAAAGAGCAAGCAGGCATCTGAAGAGAAGGTAGGAGCCACACTCCCTTTACCTCCTGTCAATCACATTCTGAGGGTGGGGCTATACCTCCTGTCAATCACATCCTGAGGGTGGGGCTATACCTCCTGTCAATCACATACTGAGGGTGGGGCTATACCTCCTGTCAATCACATACTGAGGGTGGTGCTATACCTCCTCTCAATCAAATACTGTATCTCACCCTTCGCTTAACCATTCTGTCTCCAGTATCTAACGCTTTGTTTAACCATTCTGTCTCAAGTATTCCCAGAAAGAAGACCGCTATGAGGAAGAGATCAGAAACCTGATTGACAAACTGAAAGAGGTGAGATTCTCCTCCTTGTAACGATGGTGATTCTCCTCCTTGCAACCTTGGTGACTATCCTCCTAGTAACCATGGTGATTATTCTAGTAACCATGGTGATTATTCTAGTAACCATGGTGATTCTCTTCCTAGTAACCATGGTGATTATTCTCCTCGTAACCATGGTGATTCTCCCCATAGTAACCATTATGATAATTCTCCTAGTAACCCTGCTGGCAGTGCAATATAAGGCTAAACCATTCGTGGTTTATGCTATAGATCTATATCTATCTCTCTCACCCACTCACTCTAATAGTGTGCTAACTATTGACTTCCTGTCTCAGGCTGAAACCAGGGCAGAGTTCTCAGAGAGATCCATCATTAAACTAGAGAAGACCATCGATGAGCTAGAGGGTAAGTCTTCCATTCACACTTGACTAACTAGTAGGGGTGTAATGGTTCCCGTCCTAAAAACGCCCCATATGAGATGACACGCACGGTTCAGTGCACACACTTGCATGGTTTAGGACAGATTGAAATACGGTATGGCAGAGCGAAAATGCTTTATAGGCCTATTGGTTTATTTCGTGTAATGTTTGTTTTTCTTTTCTTTTTTTTTTTAAAGCAAAGATATAAAATAGTATAAATAAAGTACCAAATAGGCCTATACTCTTTCATGTTAGGACAGACATTCATGTTAGGGCAAGGACTCGGAACGGAGCTTTTGATGCCATAGTGAGCCTACCCTGGGTTTATAGGTCAAATAGAAAATATCAACCTGAACCGTTACACCCCTACTAACTAACTAGCACTTAGCACGGTTCGCCTCTAGTTAGCTTAGAGAAACCATTCTGACGTTGTGACACGTGATCTCCTCTAGATGCTCTGTTTAACCCTCTAGATGCTCTGTTTAACCCTCTAGATGCTCTGTCTGCTGCCAAGGATTCCAACAAAAAGCTTCAGGCCACCCTGGACCAGACATTGGAGGACTTAAGCAGCTGCTAAGGCCTGACCACATCCTACATTCCTCCTCCTACATTCCTCCTCACTGTTCGAGTCTCCCTGTTAACCCCACCCTGCCAATAGCCTGTCCAGGTCTGTGATGGACGTGATGATCTAGCCAATACAGCCAAGGAGCTGAGTGTTAGCCAATGGGGTGAAAGGAGATCGGCCAAATTGCAACACATTCCGCTGCGGTAATGGGAGGGGCCAACAACAAAAGCCTTGGGTCGAAGGATCCCTTAATGGTAGAATTTAAGTCTATTTTTGCAGCAAATAATGTGACCATTGGAATTAATAAAAGTAAAAAAATGTAAATCATGTAAGTTCTGACCGGCTACATTTCTCTCCCAGTATTTGCAGTTTATTACTGTGATATTATTGTAATTAATGCAGGATTTTTAAAAATAAAGGGCCACATTTAATAGCATTTCAATAGGGGTTTCATTATTTAACATGAGCACACCTCTCTTCTTTGCACACTAGTCCCTTTATTTCTTGCGGATAATTAAACTGAACTGTACCCAACATTAATCCTAAACTAAGTTCCTAACCCTCTAACCTTTACGTTAACCCCAAGTCTCTAAACTTTACCCTAACCTAACCCTCTAACCTTTACGTTAACCCCAAGTCTCTAAACTTTACCCTAACCTAACCCTCTAACCTTTACCCCAAGTCTCTAACCTAACCCTGTAACCTTTACATTAACCCCAAGTCTCTAACCTAACCCTCTAACCTTTACGTTAACCGTCTAATCCTCTAGCCTTCATGGATTGATTGTTCTGTGTAAATCAACAGTATTTGGGACACTTGATTTTCAAGTATTTTTTTGTATTTTTTTGTATAATGGAAGTGGAAGAAGATGATGAAGATGTCCTGGTGGGACCATGTTCTGCTGTCATGTTAACAGAACTGTAGAGGGCTAAAAGACAGTGCTGAAGGTTCTGAAGAAGCATGTGTGCAATAGCGGGCCAAATGTTTTCAACGGTGTCTGCTTCGGTTGTGGTTGGTTGAATGTTTTTGCTGGAAGCTTCAGGAATTGTGCTGTCCGGCTGCATGTGAGGCGAGATGTAAAATGTTTTCAAGCTGTTCTTCTAACGCCGGAGCGTCTGCCTCGTTTGTGATGATCCAGTCAAACTCCTCCCCATCCAATCCACACTCAGACTCTGCATCATCTATCCCTGCAGAGAGATGTTGTTTAGGAGAGGGAGCACAAGTCTTAAGAGCTAGAAGGAGCATGAGTCTTTAGAGCTAGAAAGAGAGGGAACATAAGTAGAGGAGTACTGGATAATGAAGGGTGAACTCACCTGCTGTGAAGCGCCAGCCGCGGTCCCCGCGTGTTTCCTCGGACGCCTGGACTCGAACGCAGCGCGTCTGGCTGGGATATTCAGTCTGGAACCACAGCAGGTCCGAACACCGCCGCGCATCACTCACAAGCTGAACACAACATATATAACCTGTATTACATTAGAAATAGCCTGTGTTATATTAGACATAATATATATGTGTATATGTTTAGATACTTGGTTAACCATGTACCCAGACAGGCTGCTGGGCTCCCTGTGTTGCTAAGCGACAGAAGAAGCCCGGGTCTTGGCGTCTGCGTTGCTCCCCCCAGGCGATCATGCCGGCGCGGTGCGTCTCCTTGTAGCCACCAGCGGCTAGCAGCTCACTGTAGTCCAGTCCATGTTCCTGTATTCACATTATAACTCTTCAGGCTGCTACTCCTGGCTTTAACATCATACCACACAGGCACCACAACTAACCCTGACTTCAACATCATACCACACAGGAACCACAACTAACCCTGACTTTAACAGAATACCACACAGGAACCCTGACTTTATGTTAAAGTCAGGGTTAGTACCCTGACTAACCCTAACCCTGGAGCAATGAGACTTTGTGTGTGTCGTGATGACATCATATAAACAATATGAACAATTAAAAGATAGTTTTGTGCATTATCTTTATAATGTTTAGCTCTGAAGGGAACCTGAGGCTATTGCATTTCAAATGATTGAATCATCAGGTCATCGATTTCTTAAAGTAAAGTCTAACAATATAACTATTGCTATTCTTGACAGAAATAACAGTTGGTGATGGCCTGTGTTTACTGCTGCTTGAGAGGGTTAGGGTTAGAGGGTTAGAATGATGGGGTGAGTGAGAGGGTGTGAGGGTTAGGTGGTGGGTGTGAGGGTAAGTGAGTGAGAGGGTGTGAGGGTTAGGTGGTGAGGGTAAGTGAGTGAGAGGGTGTGAGGGTTAGGTGGTGAGGGTTGTTAAGTGAGGGTGTGAGGGTTAGGTGGTGAGGGTAAGTGAGAGAGGGTGAGGGTTAGGTGGTGAGTGAGAGGGTGTGAGGGTTAGGTGGTGAGTGAGAGGGTGTGGTGGTGAGGGTTGGTAAGTGAGAGGGTGTGAGGGTTAGGTGGTGAGTGTGAGGGTTAGGTGGTGAGTGTGAGGGTTAGGTGGTGAGGGTTGGTAAGTGAGAGGGTGAGAGTTACCTGAGCGTACTGCTGTTTAAGTGGGCCAGAGAGACGCATGATGCAGCAGATTTCAGAGCCCAGTCTTCAGGGGTCAGACAACATGGTTAGTGAAACCTAACAAACCTAATCATTAAAGGTGCTGCAGGTAAGATTTAAGAGCCATCATTTGACAACATTTGTTAGAAATGCCACAGCCACCAGTCAGCTATTAGTGAGTGAAATGCTGTTCTGGTGCATGGGTGCCTGCCTCTGTATGAGACTATTTAGATAGACCGTGACCACTCCTGGCTCATTTCTGACCATCTCTTCCCTGATTGGTTAAGGGAATCCATCTTGCCGGTCACTCACAGGTGCATGACTGCACTTCTTAATGGAACAAAAACACAGGGAGGGGGCGTTGTTTGGGTTATCTTCCTCTATTCTGCTCTCCCTCTTTATAACTCTCAAATCTTACCTAAAGCAGCTTTAACATGTAATTAATATAGTAGGCCTATACAATACTGTCAGTTATATCACACACACATACTATATATATATATATATATATATATATACATATGTGTATATATATGTATATATATATATATGTATATATATAAGCCTGTATAGAGAGTGAACTGACAGTATTTAGCTCAATATAGAACTGACAGTATACAATACTGTTCAGAGTAAACATTTACCTTTTCAGAATAAGATCCAATACTGTTCAGAGTAAACATTTACCTTTTCAGAATAAGATCCGTCACATAATCTTTTCCGGATTTACGTTTCCCACTAAACAGTAGAATAACTTTGGGTTCTACTGAAGCCATTGTCTATAGTTAAGTGTATAGTTATGTCGAGCGACAGCATGTTTCGTTTATTTTGCCAATCGATGAGCCGATGGTGATGGTACCGTAATACACGGAGTTTGGGGTGAGAGGAAAATATTACTCGTTTGAATTCGCTCTGATATTGTCCAGCTTATTTTTTATATTAATATTTGTAATTGAATGGTCATGGGATGAGAAAAATATAATGTAAAAACAATATAATGGTCTCACGAAAAAGTAAACAGATACCGATCGCGTTTGTGTGTGTTATATTATAAGGTTTACGTTAACATGTGATCATCGCCACACATTGGACCAAACCATTGTCAATATTATGAGGGGCATGTGTGTAATGGACCAAACCATTGTAATTGAATAGGAGGCGTGTTTATTATTTGGACATATGCATTCATTTTGTATTTGTTTTCACTGGTATTTGTTTGTTGAATGTAGACACGGGAATTAAAGCCCGCACTTACATATTTACCCTCTAGGTCAAACAAAAGAAACAACAAAAACCGTTGATACATTTTGAGGCGAAACTCGGTGAAAGTTCATTGAAGACATGGCTGCATGTTTGTCTTCCCTCGGTAAAAACATTTTCTTACCTCCACGATGGATCCTGCAAGCCAGGGTAAGATCATAGTTTACATTTATTTACGATTTAGTCATTTAGGCGCATGACTGTATTAATAGTTTATTTCATTTAGGAGACTATTAAAAGCGACCTAAAGGCCACTTGCAGTGAATGCAGAGACAGGTCATTATGCAGCAGGTGGATGTTAGACAGGTCATTAAGGAGCAGGTAGGGGTTAGACAGTGAATACAGAGACAGGTCATTCAGGAGCAGGTAGGGGTTAGACAGTGAATACAGAGACAGGTCATTAAGGAGCAGGTAGGGGTTAGACAGTGAATACAGAGACAGGTCATTAAGGAGCAGGTAGGGGTTAGACAGTGAATACAGAGACAGGTCATTAAGGAATGGAATGTCTGTTGGGTAGTGTTAACCCTAGAAGAGGAAACTAGCACTAACCGGCACCGACTTGGCTTCCAACTGTAAATGAACACATAATTGAGTAAACGGACTGACAATTCAATTAATTTGATTGGCCAGACAGATGTTGGTTAAGTGTTGGTATATCTGTTGTTGTTGCAGTCGTGGACCCGGGCTCTGAGCCAGAAGGAGGGAGGACACTTCCCTCCGTGTGAAGGAGCCATGTTGCTTCCTGGGAGCTTCAACAACAAGGTGGCCCTGATCACCGGGGGAGGCACGGGTCTGGGCCGTGCCATGACCACCACACTGTCCAGCCTTGGGGCCCACTGCTACATCGCCAGCAGGTGAGTGGGGTCAAAGTCAAAGGTCAAAGTGTTTTATTGATCACTTGCAAAGTATGGGGGCTGTTACTATGTATGACTGTAACAAGGGATTACGTCTGTAACTACCATACTCCTACTCTATGCAGTCTCGCCTGTATTTCAGGAAGCTGGATGTCTTGCAGAAGACAGCAGAGGAGATCAGCACTCAAACAGGAAACAAGGTGTGTTGTGGATAACAACACTTAAAAAAATAGGAGAGGTCGAGAAGCCGAAGTATCAAAGTTAGACTTTTATTATCACTTGAAATACGTAATACAAAAGCCTGAGCTAGTTTGCAAAGAAGCTGCTCAACTAGACTCAGGATACACCTTTTTTGCTGTCCTCTGTGGATCACTCCCTCATCTTCTAAACCAATCCTATGCATTTGTATGTTCTAAACCAATCATATGCATTGTATGCTCTAAACCAATCCTATCCCTTGTATGTTCTAAACCAATCATATGCATTGTATGCCTTAAGCCACCCCTATCCAAGGGCAGACACCCAACTAATTATCTACCAAGAAGTGGATCCCTATTTATCTACCAATAACTGATGGCTGTGGATGACCTTTGGCTTCTGTGTATATGTTACCTTGCTTTACCAGCACTATAAAACTAAACCCTTATCTCGCTTTCCATACATTCCTCTCCAATGTTTATCAGGATTCAAAACATATAGGTGGCAGAGAATGTCCAATGTTATACAAAGACAAGAGTCAGATGCCCAATGTTATACAAAGACAAGAGTCACCACCCGGTGACTCTGTGTTTTCCCACACTTAATTTCATTCATATAGCATATATGGCAAGATGACGATTATATGTACTTTATATGTTATAGTAAAATTCTCCCATAGGTGTCTTTCTGTTTTATCCCCTCCATTAATGTCTATTGTGATCAGTGGTGGCCTGAAGCTCTGCTCTCTCCTCACAGGTCCAGGCCATCCAGTGTGATGTTCGGGAACCTCAGGCTGTAGCTGCTTGTGTTGACCAGCTGGTGGAGCTCGCTGGACTTCCAGATGTACAAACTGGTCCCTTCTAATCTGCTTTATTCTCATCTGCTTTGTTCTGATCTGATTTAATCTGATCTGGTCCCATCTCATCTGGTTTAATCTGATCTGTTCCCAGCTATTCTGGTTTAATCTGATCTGGCTTAATCTGATTTGGTTTAATCCGATCTGGTTTTATCTAATCTCTATATATAAAATATAAATGACAGCTTCAGTCTTTCTTGATCTAATGACAGGGTGTTTTGATTTAATGACGTCATGGTTTGATCTAATGACATCAGTGTTTATCTGATGACATCGGATTTGCGGAGATTAATCCCAGGTTCTCGTGTGTGCTTCCAGGTGATCATAAACAACGCAGCAGGGAACTTTGTGTCTCCGTCTGAGCGTCTGTCAGCCAACGCGTGGAGGACCATCACAGACATCGTCCTCAACGGGACCGCCTATGTCACCCTGGAGGTGGGCAAGCGCCTCATCCAGTCAGGCAAAGGTCTGGTTCTTCTACCTAGCTCCTCCCCTAGTACTCACTCAGCATCGGGCTTTGACTATTGCCTTTATGGTTAATTATAGAATAGTAGAACGTGTCTGTGTGTGTGTGTGTGTGTGTGTGTGTAGGAGCAGCCTTCTTGGCCATCACTACCATCTATGCAGAGTCTGGTTCAGGTTTTGTGGTTCCAAGCGCAGCTGCAAAGTCCGGCGTCGAAACACTTTGCAAGTGAGTCCTTGTCGTTTGCTTTTGTTACCCAGACCAGTATAACCATTCTTGTACCGGTATAATCATAGACCAGTATAATCAGTATAAGCCAATATAAGCCAGTGTAATCAGTATAAACCTGTATAAGCCAGTGTAATAAGTATTAACCAGTATAAACCAGTGTAACCAGTACCAGTGTAATCAGTATAAACCGGTATAACCAGTATAAGCAATATAAACCAGTGTACCCAGTATAAGCCAGTGTAACCAGTATAAGCCAGTGTAACCCATATAAACCAGTGTAACCAGTATAAGCCAGTGTAACCCATATAAACCAGTGTACCCAGTATAAGCCAGTGTACCCAGTATAAACCAGTTTAACCAGTGTAACCAGTATAAACCAGTGTAATCAGTATAAACCAAATTAACCAGTATAAGCCAGTGTAACCAGTATAAACCATTGCAATCAGTATAAGTGTGTGTTTCAGGTCACTGGCTGCTGAGTGGGGACGGTACGGGATGAGGTTTAACGTCATCCAGCCTGGACCAATCAGAACTAAGGTAGAGCTCAGACTGACTCGGTTCGAATGTCTTAGTTTAATGTACAAAAAAAGGATAATGTAAGGATTATATAATTTCTAAGTTTCTGATTTACGATGTCTGTGCAAGACGTTGACAAGTCTGAGTGTGTCCCTTTGCTTTTACCCCTCCGCTCTGTTTGGAGGGACCATTACATCAAGGAGTGCTCCTGCTTTTTTATTGGATATAAGTTTGTTTAGTGTTTTATTTAATGAGTATTTAATGATGTTTCCAGGGTGCATTCAGCCGGTTGGACCCTACAGGGCAGTTTGAGAGCTCTATGATTGGTCGGATCCCCGCAGGCCGACTGGGGACGCCCGGCGAGATTGCTAACCTGGCGGCTTACCTCGTTAGCGACTATGCTAGCTGGGTATCTGGAGCGGTGCGTGGGGGGGGGGGTTCCCATGGTTTGGCCATGGGTTCCCATGGCCATGGGTTCCTGTATATATATATATATTATTTTTGTATTATTATTTTATAGATATATATATATATATATACAACCTAAAGTGTGTGTGTGTGTGTGTGTGTGTGTGTGTGTGTGTGTGTGTGTGTGTGTGTGTGTGTGTGTGTGTGTGTGTGTGTGTGTGTGTGTGTGTGTGTGTGTGTGTGTGTGTGTGTGTGTGTGTGTGTGTGTGTGTGTGTGTGTGTGTGTGTGTGTGTGTGTGTGTGTGTGTGTGTGTGTGTGTGTGTGTGTGTGTGTGTGTGGTCCTCTCAGGTTATCCGGATGGATGGAGGAGAGTATGTCTCCATGGCCGGAGAGTTTAACGAGCTGCAGAAGGTGAGTCTGTCCAACCTATCTCAACCATCTTACCCTAACCCACCCTCTCAACCATCTAACCCTAACCCACCCTCTCAACCATCTAACCCTAACCCTAACCCTAACCCTAACCCTAACCCTAACCCTAACCCTAACCCTAACCCTAACCCTAACCCTAACCCTAACCCTAACCCTAACCCTATGTCCTGGGACGCCACTCCTGGGGG
>OOFB01036389.1:0-18360 GCA_900323305.1 Trachyrincus murrayi
GACCCCAACACCACCACACACACACACACACACACACACAACCACACACACACACACACACACACACACACACACACACACACACACACAGAGAGAGAGAGAGAGAGAGAGAGAGAGAGAGAGAGAGAGAGAGAGAGAGAGAGAGAGAGAGTCAGTGTGTAGGCCTAACGCAAGTCAGCTGCAGCAGTAAATAATTTATGTAATCCGGGGTAAATAAATGTTTCAGGAGGAATAGACAGCAACAGGTTACAGTTGAGTGTGTGTAGGTGTGTGTGAGAGCGCTGGAAGAAAATTAAAAGACCAATGTGTTAGGACGTGCGCCTATTCAAACAGGTGGGTTAGTTTAGGGCACTTTCCTCCTTTATCAAATATAGGCCGATACAATTCTGAAAGTAGGTGTACTAGGATTGAGTTAATATTTTCAACAAACTGGCTTACAAATCGTTTAGTATCACGAAGATCAAAATTGATAGATTTGACAATCAAGTAGGCCCAATAGTCAGCCAATCAAAATCTATGTTGTTCAAAACTGCCTAATCTAAGAGAATTAAGACTAAATGACTCAACAATTAAAATCAGAATCATGGGAAAAACTAGATTAAATATATCCAACCTTACCTACAAGTAGCGTAGTGTTAATTATGTTTATAAAGCGACGTAGTAGGCTTCGTGTCCACTCTACTGAAGACAACGTCCTCCCTACAACACGACGAGTGGAGTATCTTTGGCATAATCAGTGACAAACACATGGAAGTAGACTACGGCTGATAACACACCTCCCCTTTCGAACGCACGTTCCTAGGCCTACTCTGCCAAATGGACAGCTGAAGAGAAGCGATAGAAGCACGTCGCGCATCTAACGCATCGATGACGGTAGCGCGGTGTTCCGAGTCCATTGTTTTACACCGGTGTTGTACCGGTCACTCCCTGGACCCTGCCAACTTTAATTTACTCACACACCCTGAGCAAACCAAACCAAGTCACAACCAGATCGGAGCCAGCCAGCCAGTGTCATTATTTCCCTACTGCGCAAAACAAATGTCCTGGGCTTTAAGCCACCATACTCGTATGGTGGCGCGCTTTCAAAGGAAACTTTTTTAACTGTAACTTCAAACTCCAAGAAGTGCTATCGGTTCGGTCGATTCGTTTACCGTAATGGTAAAGTATGGAGGACGAATTGTGCGACGGAAATAATAAATTAATGTTTAATAATTGACCCATTTAAAGACGCAAATAACGCATTAAACAATTATCAATTATGCTTTTTATGGAGCATTAAATTAAACAGTTGAGAGAAAAAAATTTAACACACTTAAAAGTTAAAGTGGAATTAGAATACAACAGATTTCAAATATTCATGAACTTTAATTTGACATACATCCGTCATATTGCATGATTCAAGAATATTTTAACAGACTTGCTCATTTGTGCAGGTCCCTTGCTGGAATAAACTTTCCAAGAAATCAGTTCTTCTGATGAAAGGTGGTTCAGTAAATTGCTGTTTCCATTGACATCCAAATCAGAAAGTGGCCCAAAGTCTACGTATTTGTTACAAGTACGTTGCAGGACCATACCATACAAATGCATTTCCATTTTCTTTACATAATGCCCAGCATTTACCTAGCTTTTGATTAAGAACCGTTCCCGACCCCTTCGTGTGTCATGACGTGTGTCGTGTGTGTGATGTTCCTCGCCATGTGCTCAAGAGCTTTCTGACGAGAAGGCGTGCAGCACGCCACTGAGCACCAAAAGGAAGCCCCTCATGGCCTCGTCGTCCCTCGGCTGCTGCTTCACGGTCACCTTCACTCCTCCCTCCTCGCGCCCTCCTTCCCTCTGCTCGCCTCCTTCCCTCTTCTCGTCTTCCCTCGGTTCCTTGTCCTCCACCCGCCCGCCCTCCTCCCCAGTATACAGCAGCTCCCCCAGCACCAGTGTGTGTGTGTCGTCGCAGGGTGGGCTGGGCACAGGGCTCTTCCAGCGGGTGTGCGTGTACAGGTAGACCCTCCAGGGCAGTGTGTGTGGCGGCGTGAAGGCCATGGTCTGGATGTTGGCGAGCTGCAGCGCCGCCTGCAGGCCTTGCGGGGAAGAGCGGTGCAGCGCGGAGGAGATGTGGACCCTCTCCTGCATGCACACACACTCCTCCTCCTCCTCCTCCTGCTGCTCCTGCTCCTCTGGCACCTAGTTAGCATCAGCAAGCACACGGTTAGCATGAGACATGTCCCAGAGCACAAGAAAAATCACCATTTATTTGTTGTTTTTTTAAACACTCCACCGATTTAACACATCGAGGCTCCCGTTGGGGTAGCGGGGAAGAGATTTTAAATAATTGTAATCACTTTTCTACGTTGTCGGTTGGCGGAAGGAAGGAGCATTTGACTGCAATAATAATCAAAAACAAAAACGCCAAGTATTGCCCCCCAAGCATTGTGCAGCCAAAGTGCTGCAGGATGTTGGGTGTTGCCGACGAGCGAACAGCGAACTACCGAGGCAACAGGAGGAGGTTTGCACCGGAGAGAAGAGTCTCCCAATACATCCACAGGAGTCCCTGGTGCACTCGCCATGTTGGCTCTCTGGTTAGTTCGCTGTTAGCTGGCAGGCAGTGCCTGGGCTGCTAAATGCTTCGCAAATGGCGCTGGTGTTTTTTGTGAGTTTTTTTTTTTATGTATTGAAAAAACAGCTTGTAGTCAACATACTTTTCCTCCCACCAACCGACGATGTAGCAAAGTGATGCAAAACGTGTCATTGGTGGCACCTATTATAAACATCTAATTACACAGATTATATTGGAAAGTTGCGCAACATTATTTAAAAACCTTTTCCCACTACCCCAACGGGAGTCTCAATGTGTTAACTCGGTGGAGTGTCCCTTTAAAGAAACCCAAACCCTGAAGCAACTTATTTCAGATGAAAAGTGTAGTGGGTTACGTGATATTGATTGATCCTGGTCCAAATCGAGTGGAGATAGTGAAAGCCTGAACAGCAATATAGCACCGCCCATAAATGAAAAAAAAAAAACGAAGTGGGCAAGAAGGCATTTTTTAGATTGTGATTGTTGGTGGGGACTAGCCCAAACGGGGTGTTTGGGCTAGTCATCTATATGTACATCAGCAACACATTCCACCCGAGCATGTTGGTGGACACCTAGCAACTGTCGGCGGTAGCAACCAGTGGTAGCAATGCACCAGGATTTCGTCTTTACCTCGCTCGGCATGCGGGTCCTGTAGGCCTCCCAGCCACAGGCGCTCAAACTCCTCTGGGCTGAGGGCCGGGGAGAGGGACAGGCTGAGCTGGGATCCTCCAGAGCAAGGGGCCAGAGGCCCACCGTAGGGGGCTGGGAGCAGTAGGCTGACACTCTCTGCTGCTGCTGCTGCTGGAGGGAGGGCCCCTGAGTTGAGGAAGGAGGAAGACAACAATAACAAAAGATATATATTAACAGAAAGAAAATCTGAATGGCTGACTGGAAGTTTTGGGCTGTTAATAAGCAAACATTCCTACCTAGACGTCGCTTGTTATATTTAGTCAGGATGAACAACTCTTTAACGCTGACTAACAGAATCTGAGAACAAAAGTGTAACAGACCCTTTCCACAGAGGCGTCATCGTAGGTGTTGGCGTGCGGGAAATGACTCGCGGGGGAAAAGGATGCGAGGGGGCCGCAGTCGAGCCCCCAGCCACACGAGATAAAAAAATATTAAGTGCCCGCCCACGAAGGCGACTGCGAAGGTTACGCCTGCGGTCCGCAGAAAGAAATCAGTCATGATGGCACTAATGTGAAATATAACTGTGTGTCTTTATATAAGCCTATTATATACAATAGGCCTATATTAAGTATTGGTATTAACCAAATACTTAATACACACTTAAAACTTCAATTTATTTGGTATTAACCAAATAAATTAAAGGTCTCTCAAATGAATATGTATCTCAAATTGTACAATATATAGGCCTAATACTAAATACAATAACTGCGTTCTTATGACTGAGACGCATCGCCATGCACGCAGAGTATGAAGTTCTCAACAGCTTGATTCGTTATTATTCGTTCGTTCCTATAACTATATAGGCCTAATTCAAAAGGTTAATGAAGGTTTAGATAGAAACGCTTGCATTCGCTTGCAAAACTAAATAGCTCGTTGAAAAAGGACAGTGAGGGACGCTGAATTCTTCATCGTGGATATAATTGTGTGTGTCTGTCTGAAACAAACCAAAGATATGAAATGTCTCTTAAACGAATCAATCAAATTTTACGACAGGCTAGCCTATAATATAAAACAAAATACAATAAGTGTGTGTTGTGTCGGACACACATAGCCATAGTAGAGTTCTCAACTGCTTGATTCGTTATTATTCGTTTGTTAGTATAATTATAATACCAGTGTTGCCTTGTCCCTCAAATGAATATGTCTGTGAAATCTCACAACATAGCCTATAAAACTACCTAATTGTGTGTGCTCTTGTGTCGGACAAACATCGGCATACGCGCAGAGTAGAGTTCTCAACTGCGTGATACGTTATTATTCGTTCTTTCATAAAATTATATAATTAAAATATAGAATCCTTCAAACGAAAAACACTACACACACTAATACGCGTGTGTAGTGGAAATAGGCAGAAGGGGAAATAGGCGGAGCTGTGTTGGGGGTGTCCTCGGCCCTCGCGTGCGTGTACCATCGAAGCACTGGTAGTCGCACTCTTGCACGTTTTAGCCCTCGCACGGATGGGTGCACACAGTTTAATAACACATAACACAAATTATGGTTCTGCTGCTTTTATGTACCAGGGCACGGGCAGTAGACTTATCTTCAATAGGTTAGTCTGCTACCCAGTGCCCTGGTACATAAAAAGAGCAGATCCATAATTAGTGTTATGAGTGACACCTTTGTCTGTCCTATATGACACCTCTGTGAAGAGGGTCTATTCCTAAACTCACCGGTGAGAGTCTCCCCTCCGTCCTGGTTGGGGTTTAGGGGGTCACAGAGGTCAATACTGGGCTTGGGGTCGAGGGTCACGTGATCAGGAGCTCCCTGTGGGGCTGAATCGGTCCCCGCGTTGCCCTGCCTCAGGGGTTCCAGCGTGTTGAAGCTGCGTGCCCATTGGCTGACGGGCTCGGCGGGCCGGCCAATCAGAACACCCAGAGAGGGGTCCGACCTTCGACCCTGGAGGACCAGGCGTGTCTCCTCTATCCCACAATGCAACAGGCGGTAGTAGAGCAGCGCCTGGTCACGCACGCACATGTCAGTCTCCTCCTCTGGAGATAGAACGATACAAGCACAAACGATCGGCAGCCATTTAGGTTATTCAGCAGCTTTTATAGCATTCAGCGGTGGCGGTTTACACTGTGGGACACTATGTCACTTTCCTACAAAAATTGCTTAGTGTAGTCGTATAGATTTCTTTTATTTACTAATTTCATTATTATTGTATCATATTTTTCTTCTTCTAATTGAATTGTATTACCTACTTATTTATTTATTTTGTATTATTTTATTACATTTACATTTAGCGCATTTAGCTGACGCTTTTATCCAAAGCGACTTACAAGTACTTAACTATTTCAGGGACATTCCCCTGGAGCAACTCAGGGTTAAGTACCTTGCTCAGGGGTACAATGGTGGCAGACCCGGGGATCGAACCCATGACTCTCCGGTGCTCCGTCTGGAAGCACTGTTCCTTACCCACTAGACTACCACCACCCATTCATTGTTGTACTTTTTTATTTTATTTGCATCGTTTCCATTTGTGTTTATTATGATCATATTGTTTTCTTTGTCGTGTATTGCAGGGCGTAAAAAGAGCCCGTCCTCTGGATACATTAATGGTGAAAACACGGTGGCGTAATATTGAAATGTTGATGACGAATCTCTAAAACACTTCCTGTAATGACACACTGACATTCTGTATCGCCACCTGTGAGCATATCTGCAAGAATAGCCTTTTGTGTATCAAAACTGAAAGCTGTTTAAAGTGTAAGTGAACCCGCTGTTTCAGCTCGAATTCGAACACTTTGAGATTTGAAGAAAATGTGTTTTGGGCTACGATTTTGGGTTCACTGCCTCTTCAATTAAGAAGAAGCCTTATCAGTCCCTCCATGACTGGGCAGTCACATTTCCTGTACAAATAACTGCTTCAGGGAGGGACAAGTTGCTCTCTCAATCTGAAACGCTGTTGCAGGTTGTTTGTGCCCATTTGCAAATGTACAAAACATTTTTTTATTGAAACAATGGAGATCGAGGAAGACATCTGAAGATTTAGCAGGAAGTGCGAGGCAAATCGCTTATAGACTTTTGGAATCCAGCCCCCCGCACGCACGCACGCACACGCACACACACACACAGCGTACCTATGCAGTAGTGCAGTAGTCTCCCCAGTGTGTCCTGCGTTTCAGCGGGCCGACACAGGAACACCCGCATGGTGGCGCTGAGCAGCTCCGTCTTGACACCTGACGACAGCTCGCTCCTCACCTGCTCCACGAAGGCCTCCAGCACGTAGGGGGCCCCGGAGACACGCTCCCCGTGCACACCCAGCAGCCACAGCAAGGCCTGCCTGCCCTGGAGGTGAGTAGGAGGAAGACACAGGAGGACGGGCGTGAAAGGAATGCACAAGAGAGCGAGAGAAACACCCCTTCCGAGAACATCTCATGGGCTGACTTGTGCACTTTTGTCTGAATCGTGATTATCTAGCACTAGTGGTCTGGAAGACTTGTACCATTGTACCATTGTAGAAATTTAGAAAATGTCGTGGAACTTTAATTGTTATGGAATTTGGAAAGCACTTTGATATATCTACTGTAACCGTTTGCATTACCACTAATAAAAAAATATTTCTGATTCCTACTCTGCGCTGTGTCCAGTTGCTGTTTTTGAAACTAGATTGTGCAGCACTGTAACTTTTATTGTAGATACTCCAATTTTTATTGAACGCTTTCATTGTACTCACTTGTAAGTCACTTTGGATGAAAGCGTCTGCTAAATGACTAAACCTAAATGTAATGTCATGCAAGTAGAAAGTGAAGCAAGTGTAATGTATTGCACCCTCATGTGCAATAGGCATGTGCAATCATGCATCATTTTGACTGTTTCTGCTTCTTTCAAGGAAATCATGTTTGGTTTTTGCCATAACACAAACCTGGCTGTCCTGAAGCGTGTCCTCACAGCCCTCCAAAGCCTCACACACAGAGTCACTGCACTGGGGACACACCCACACCAGGTCCCGCATCGTCTGCACCACCACTGGAGAGGGAGAGAGAGAGAGAGAGAGAGAGAGAGAGAGAGAGAGAGAGAGAGAGAGAGAGACTTCTTTATCAGCTGCGCTTCATCAACCACTAACATAGATGTAATGCTTTTGTGGGCCGATTTTGCAGCAATTTGTTAACTTTATGGCAAATATTAAAAGGTGGCTTTGAATTTATTGCTGAGCCTTGAGTTGCGGTCCGTTGAGGAGATGGATGTTATGCTTTGTCATTGGGGCGTAGCTACAATTCCAATGCCAATGATGTGAGCTTCATTGTCTGTCTGTGCACAGTGAGAAATGATTGGTGATAGCTCAAAAACAAAAGTAATTGTCACCACTGATTACGAAGGCATGGGACACCTACAGACCATGGTTGTCAGTAGATAAAGATAGAGTGTCAGAGAGAAGGCATAGATAAAGATGTGGATGGGTCTCAAGTTTCAACATGAGACACTGTCTAAAGATCAAGTCAGTACTTTATTAATCCCACACGGGAAATTGGGGTGTCACAGTGTAAAGTGCAGGACAGTAGTCTTCATCATCATCATCATCACTTCTAAGCGACAATGTGTATGTGTAACATTCCACTGTCTTCAACTGCTTTTAAACTAAAGCTCTTCTTCTTGCCAAACCTAGAGTTACCATAACTGGACGTTTCTAACGTAGTTAAAGTTGTAAATGTAACCTCTGATTATTACACTCTGTGTGTGTGTGTGTGTTACCAGAGGTGATGTGTTCCTGCTTGAGGCCCAGGAGACTGGTAAGGATCTCCAAGCAACCGTCGCTGTAGCTACGCCCAATGCGTCCTGACCGCCAAGACAGACAAACATAGTAACAGCAGATACAACACATCAGACAAAGGGGGAGTAACTATGTTGTTATGTGGTTTAAGCAGCCTCACCTGGCCAGAGTCAGGCTGATTAGACTCTGGGGCTGCTGGGTGAGGCTGCACACCTGTGGTCCATTGAGTAATCAAGGCCCACAGGTTAAACCAACCACCAACCACACAGACCTAGGTGGCGGGTGGCAGGGTCAACTGCCACAGCAATGTTCACCTTTTTAACCTTCTACCTTTCTTTACTTTTTATTATATTACATATTATTATCAGTATTATTATTGTCATTTAAATGTATACCATAATTGCTGCCATGAAGCTGACACTTGATGTCAGAATTTGGTTGTGCAGAATGATTGTAACGGATATCACATTTACCTCACATCAGTAATCAAACACCACTCTTATGCCTAACTG
The DNA here is from genome assembly GCA_900323305.1 of Trachyrincus murrayi. Lineage (NCBI taxonomy): Eukaryota > Metazoa > Chordata > Actinopteri > Gadiformes > Macrouridae > Trachyrincus > Trachyrincus murrayi. The sequence continues at coordinate 8,480 of OOFB01036389.1, forward strand.
TTTGATCCCTCACAATGATCATGTGTCATACAGCAACATTTTAATATAATCTATGACTTCGTGGCTTCCTGGTTTAAGGTGTGACACGGATTACCATCTCAATAGCTTTGTCCCACACCTGTTTACATTGTCTTGTGTTCACACAATGGTTCTTCTGCCACATGAAAGATATCCACATGCCCGCGGAGCTGTCCCTTTCAGCGGTTTGTCATTTACTGAGTCGGGCATTTACCTATGGCGGAGATGGCCGCCTGGGCCGTGTCTGGGCTCACGTCCGTGCAGTATCCCTTCAACTCATCCAGCACCAAGCCCACGTTGTCATCGTTCACCAGCTCCACCAGTACCTGCACGCCATGGAAACATCCAGAACAACTGCTATTGTTCACCATTCAAATCCAACACGTGCTTTCTTTTTGCTCTATTCAGGGATGCAAACACATGCGGGGTGGAAAAAAGAGAGCTACCCAAACTAAAATGGCAACAGTGTATGAATAAATAAATAAATACTAAATAAATTAAATATCATAACCAATGAGACAATGAGCCCCTGTTCAGTGTCCTCTAATGGCCTGTTCCTAACTCTATTTATTGTTATACACAAGGCTAGTAGTTTATAAACAAATGTTTTCTATTAATTTGTTCCAAGTGAATCTGCAACTTTTTTATTAGCCTCTGAACATGGCATGTCATTCTTTACGATCTCATTGTGCTATTTGCTGATGCTATTGCTAGCATTTATATCTAATTACTTGTATTGTTATTGCGGTGTGGCTGGTTTAAGCAGCCTCGATTGGCCAATGCACCACAGGTGCCACAGGTTAAACCAGCCATCACCACACACACTCGAGAGGATCGCGGGCATGTCAGCACTTACCACCTGCTCTGCCTGCAGAACAACTACAACTTTACAATAAACCGGTTTACTCATCAACTGCCTGTGTCTTGTGGTCGGAGGAGCCCAGGAAAGCCACTTCAGTGGCATGTGGCAAGGTTTACTGCTACACTGGCGCCTCTCTGACCCGGAAAGAGACACGGAAAGGCTGCCCAGGAATGCACTGGAGCCACCAGCCACGGTGATGGGCAGCCACCTCCCAGCACCAGCCCTTTCCCGGACGGCAGCGACGGTCGCTGGTGGAGCCCAGGGGGAGGCAGCGCAGCGACCGGTACAAGCAACCGTCTGTGGCTAGCAGCCCCTGGAACCCGCCCAGGGCTGATCCAACAAATCTGTTTGGATCAGTCCAAAGGTCGAAATGTGATGCTTTGTTAAATGTTCGAATGAAGTTTAAAGGTTCAAAATGTACCGAGTTGTGAAGTCTGAAGTAGTTGAAGTCTCATGGAAATGGCAGACTGTGTGTGCCCATTGACTACCATTATAACATTTTGTGTTTAAAAGTTGAATATTTTATACAATACAATATTTCAAAATGTTTAATGATGGCGTGCAATTCCAAGCCAAGATGAACATTTTGAAAGTTTAATGGAGTCTCTAGGTGAAAAACTGTGCGAGGAGATAGGTCCCAAAGAACACAGCGTACAAGGATAAAGAACAGGACGGTACAGCTTGCTCAGGATCCATAGGAGTGGCAGGGTTCCAATGTAAATGTCAGTTTCCATTTGTTTAGTTCTGGTTGTTTTCTTTAAGGTGACAGTAGAGGTGGAACAGAGCATTGATGGAATAAGTTCCCTCTGCATCATATGGCCTATAGAGTCAATATTGAGCCTGGCAGGCAAGCGGATTATTACTTCCTTTCAAGGCCAACACACCATTATTATCCATGACAACAAACAGACATTGAGCAACCCTTGTGCTCTAGTGGGGGAAAGTGAGGGATCAGGTTAGCAGATATCAGGTTATTTTGGTGGTCCTCCTCAACAAAATACCATCAACTTTTTAAAGGGGAAGGATGACAACGAGAAAAATTGAGGCACGGTTCACCTGCATCTTCCTTTGTTTGATGTAGGCCGGCTCAGCATAGCCGCAAAAAAAGCGTTTGTAGTGCGCCCCCATCAGGCCGGGCAGAGAACGCAGCAGCAGCTGAAACAAAGGAGGCAGGACTTCTTTTTATTTTTTACAATGAATAGAAATGCATTACAATCCAACGTTGTGGAAAATGTATCTTAATAATAATATCAAATTATATCCAAATGACATAACCTTGTTTACTTTGCTACTACTAAATTTAAAAGTCCTTTGTATAAAGTCTCTGGCTTCAACCATGGCCAATCCTTAACTCTCCACGATGGTCACCACACCTTTATTTCCTTTGTTGTTGCTGCCCACATTCATTTGCAAAGCAAATGTATTCAAACACATACATGGACATTTATTACTCAGACACCCATTCAAGTGTAACCACATATAACCCGCATACAGGTGTAAACCTGTATGCTGGACCAGAAATACACATTATCATGGAGAGATTGTGCACACATTTTTCTAAATCATATGACACATCTGACTATATTATATTATTATTATATTATATATTATTATTAGAAATATGAAATCATGTCAAAGAATCTAACTGTTTCATTACAATACATCCAAATTGAATTTAAAATCTCCAAAACTCAATTCAATTGACACACATTTCAACATTATATGAATTGTGTGTCAACACTAATTCTCATATCAATATATGAATGCCAAGTCTTGAGCGATCGGCTTGTTTACCTGTACGTGACAGAGGGCCGTGAACTTCATCTCCGGGGAAGCACTGCCACAGGCGGCCAGCAGGGGTCCCTGCGCTCGCTCCAGGGCAGCCAGGCTGACGGCGGGCAGGCCCGGGGAGCAGAGGCTGAGGAAGAGGGCGAGCGTGGCGGCCATGACGGGCACGTGGGGGCTGAGCAGGGAGGGGTCCAGCAGGGAGAGGATGTCAAAGAGCTCCTCCTCTGTCTGAGGCCGGTAGCGCTGCAGCACGCGGAGCACCTCACACTGACCCCACACGTCACACTCTTTCAACCTGGAGGGAAGAGCTCGTTCAGCTCAGTGCAAGAACAGCATTTCGGCTAATGTTGTGTTGACCGGGAACAGCCGATTACCCAGTGTCTCCCAACCTTGTGGGTCGCCTGATATGCACGTGGGGTCGCAGCATGAGATTGCTGACGTTTCAAGCTGTAGATATTTGATATATTGTTGATAAGAAAAAGAATAAGGTTTGAAAGGTCTCATAAAAGGTCCATACGGCGGCTTAAGAGAACTACTACTAATCACTGTGAGTGTCGTCACTGGGACATTGATACTACAGGCAGATGTTGATGGGGTTCAAACGATGTGTGGAGAAGCGCATGCACAGCAATGTATGAAGTGAAAATGTTCCCACCTAGTAGCGGGGTCACCGGCCAAAGAAGGCTGGGAACCAGTGCTGCGCTAACCTGTACCTCCTCACGAGTGCTTAAAACACGTCCTCTCTGCTAGCCTGACCTGCTCAGAGACCCACCGGTTGAGGAGGTGGTGTGCGATGGCTTTGTTCACGGCCACTCCCCCCTCGTCCTTCAGTATTTCCTCCAGCGCCCGCAGACAGTTGACCATCACCACGGGGTCGCCGTCCCTCAGCATGCTGTACAGCTCGTTCACCACCGCAGCGTCTGGGGGAGACACGCACCAGGCATTAGAGACACACACACACACACCAGGAATTAGACATGCACCAGGCATTAGACACACACACCAGGAATTAGACATGCACCAGGCATTAGACACACACACACACACACACACACACACACACACACACACACACACACACACACACACACACACACACACACACACACACACACACACACACACACACACACACACACACACACACACACACACACACACACACACCAGGCATTAGACACACACACCAGGCATGAGACGCACACCAGGCATGAGACGCACACCAGGCATGAGACGCACACCAGGCATGAGACGCACACCAGGCATTAGACGCACACCAGGCATTAGACAAGCAGCACAGGCTTTACTGTAGAAGCCTCCACAGAAACAGTAAAACAAGTGAAAAGTGCAAACAAAACACAAACAGCTCTTGTTTACATAAGCCTGCATGTGTACCACCATTAAAACAATCTAATAATATTGAATAATTAAAGGAACCTTCCACCGATCGCATGTTTGTTGTTCTCCAAACACCTACAAATTTAATACAATAAAATAGTGTAATGAGTCATTTATTTATTAACAAATATATTTATCTTACGTATATATATTATTTACATTTATATACTTCTCCGACGGTGTGTTTGTCATATTTTGGGCTCCTAATTACAGCTAACCACTGTGAACAATGTTCAGAATACCGCAATGGTAACAGGCACAGAGAAATGAGACGGCATGAGCTCAAGAACCCAAGAAAACTCAAGTAACAAAAGTAGCCGAATCAGCATGACTGACCATGGATGTTAACAAGTTCCCATTGGCCGACTCCTCCCACAGCGGGCTGCAGTCGGAGGGTGTAGGATGGTGCAGATTTTGTTTGGCTTTACGGTACATTTTGACAGCTTGGGACGCTATGATCTTTCTGTGGAGCTAACAAGACAGTGGTGGTGGAAGGTCCCTTGCATAAGAGAATTATCATCACACATTTACATTTGTGAACATATTCCCTCCCTTGCTTCCTTCTTCCCTACCTATGTCGGAGTGGGGCTGGAGGTTGTGGAGTTTGGCCCAGCCCAGCACGGCCACGCGTCGTACGCAGGCCGCTCTGTCCCTCAGCCCGGCCATCAGGGGCTGCTCCACGTACTCCACCAGGCTGGGCAACCTGGGCCAGGAAATCATATGCGAAGACAAGAAAAGGATACGTTTAGGATACGTTTAGGATTCACTATTCATGCTTCCGCTCATTATGTCACTGGCATTGCATTTATATAGAATTAACAAATTTTCTAACAATTTAAATGAGCACAATATTGCTCAATCTAATATTAGCATTTTAACCTGCACTATGTAAGTTTTCCCATAGTGGCTTGAGTTGTGGCTGCAGTAGAAGGTTACATAGTGCAGGTTTAAGTCATACATTCAATTCACCATATAAATAAATGCATATTTGATTTCATTTTTTAACATATATCCACTCCATAATATGACCCTACAGCTCAGCACTGCTGTAAGGCTGGTTACCCCATCTGACGGCTACCAGCTTACTCACTAGCCACCAACTCTACACCACCATATGGACTGAGCTTGAATGACTACCATACCATACCACCGATCCATAAACTATCGGCAACTGCCTAGAAATTAAGACTTTGATCACTATAGTGAACTAATGAACTAATTTTCTTAACCTTACTTGACCTTGTTTGTCTTGATTATGGTACCATTATATCTGCCGCTTTTGGCACCTATCACCCTTCTAAGGAAGGAACACAGAAGAAGGATCCCTCCTCTCAAGGTTTCTTCGTTGATAAAGGAGTTAATAATAATTAATTAATTCATAAAAGTTTTTCCTTGCCCTCTAGAGGGCTTCGGGTTAGGGAGGTCAGGTGTCATAAAATGTGGCTTGTGAAGACCTATGAGACTGTAACTGTGATTAAGGGCTCATACAAATAAAATGGACTTGACTTGACCTGAAGGACGTCCTACCTGAGGTTGGTCATGTTCCTCAGGGCCAGGCTGCGCACCATGGGGTTGGGGTCCTGGCAGTCCTTCCTCAGCGTGTTGATGACCAGCAGGGAGAGCTCCGGGTTGAGGCTGGCATAGGAACACAAGAACACGTACACCAGTTTCTTCTGGACCACGTCCACCGTCGCGCATGCCTTCACCATCTCACTGAACAGACCCGACACGTCCACACCCTGGGACATCACCCTGACGGGGAGATGAAGAGGGGATAACAAAAGGAGGTAGATATGGATAGAGAGAGATTGACATTAAACAGAATGCAACACAGACACATTTGCCCTCCTTACGGGCAATATTTACATAACAAGTAATACACACGTATATAGGACTTTACTGAAACTTTCTAAAGATGAGTGCAATATATACATGAATGTACCCACCCACGTCTCACGGACCCACTGTTCGGCCTACCTAATAACTTTGAGGATGGTGTTCCTGTAACGGAGGTGGTCACACTGGACATTAGGGTTGGACAGAGCTCTCCTCAGCTCTTTCACAGTCTCTTCGCCGCCGAGATAAGGCATGGTCGCTGCTTCGATCAAACGAGTTTGTTAATGTCAGTCCTCAGTATAACAGTTTATCAAAACAAACAAACATACACCACATCCCTAAACCTACCTTTTAACCCAAGACACTACAAAAAAATAACACTTTCCTTTTCAGACGGCACTCAGAATATAAAGGCAAACAAAACATTTTCCATAGGGGATTTCCAGCATTTGCCAAGCAAATACTTATTATACATCCATGGCACACATATCAAATGTACTACACGTTTGACAGCTAGGACACTGAGCTGTCACTACTGAGCTTTATACTGTGTGCAATTAAGATCGCCGTTATTCAAGATTCATACATTCAAAAGAACTCTAAATGTACTTTATACATCGAGCTGTTCGTTATGCCTTGATTGTAAACATTTACCGTTTGGAGATCATTCATAGGCTCTTGTGGTTAGAAGACATGTTTGTTTACAACAGCTTTAGCACCGGCTTCCGGTATTAGAACTCTTAAGTGTTTCATGACTGGGGCGCCCTCTGGTGGGCAGGAGGGACAACCGGTTTCAAAAGACATGTAAATGTAATGTAATAAAACAATACCACAGAGAGAGTTGGTGTGAGTTTATGGATAGTTTTATTGATTGTGAAAATCGGGAGCATTTACACATTCACAGCGTCAGGCCTGCAGCACACAAGGGCAGTCCCCCATTCAAAAGCAAACATCCACTCAACCTTCTCCCATATTCTGGGGTTTATAAGGCAGAGTATCATGAAGAATGGGAAGAATGGGCTTGGTACTGGATGACAGTCAGCTGACAGATGGCATCCTGACCACCACGCTGTGCCAGAGAAGGCTGCTCAACTCTTTCTCTGAAACAGGTAGGCTTGGTCAGGGGCCACAAAAGGTCCCTCCTTTGGATACATTCACCAACATTAAACACACTAAAGAAAATAAACAAAAAGACCTTCACAACAAAACCCCAGCCACAGTATTTCTCTTACACTCAAAACACAAACGACAAACTGACAATGTCAGTCTTCAGACTCACATTTTACAGCATTAATTCAAATTTGTCATTTGTCAATTATTTTACAAAACAAGTGGTAGTAGAACAAGCGCCCTTGGATTGATGTTTAGAAAAAGATTTAGCAGACAGAGATAGTCTCAATAGTCTCTCGATTGGTGTCTAACATGTTTTGCCTTTTGTCCTTCTGGATGAGGGGATAAGATTATTAAATTAAAACTCTCACACACACATAAGAGACAGACAGAAACACACAGATCTGGGTATAGGCAGTAGTGTCTATGACAGATTGGGGCTGGGGGCAGGGCTAGTCGTGCTGTTGTCCTGATTGGCTGCCTGAGTTCCTCGGGGTGGGACCTCGATGATGCGGGGCTTGTCGATGATGCGGGCGCGGCGGTCGCCTTTCTCTACGATGCCGATGATCCATGCCCCGCCCACTGCACCCTGACCTCCGAACCCAGAGCCCTGGCTCTTCATTTCTGAACAGAACTTGGCTGCCTGCTCTCTGGGCAGACAAACCAACAGCCCGCCTAGACGACAAGAGAGCACAAGAAGCAAAGCAACGAGACGTAAACGACGGATAGCCCAAATACACACAAAAATACACATTTCCTTTCTGGTGCATTTTATTTGGACTCCCCGCCAACACTGGAGCTATTTACATATTCCATTTCCTTCTATTTTAGGTGGAGGACCTACCAGAAGTCTCCGGCGATGTGCCCTGAACCAGGTTGAACACGTTTCCACACGCTTTGCTGATGGCTGCCATTTTGGCAATGATGGGCAGATTGTGGATGACAAAAGAGACCTCGTTCTGTTGCTGGGCTGCCAAGTTGTTGGCATGGCCCAACAACCCGAAGCCTGTCACGTCTGTCCCTGCATGGGCCTGGAACTTATGCATAAGGCCAGCCGCTGAAAGTGAAAATGTTTTTTTTTTTTTTTTACTCCTAACTTTAGTGCGAGTGACACACAACCACGCAACAAAGCCTAACATTTTATAATGACAGTTTCATTTTTTTTATTTTTAATTGGTAAAAAAAGAAGGCGAGTTAAACATACTCATGCCACTGTTATATTCCAACACAGGCTGACTACAGTGTCTTGGCGGCCATAGTTGAAATGTGTCAACTTTCATTAATGAATATGACGACGGCAAAAACAAAACAAACTGGCTATAACAGAGTACAAAAAGGGTTTACCAGTGCGATTGAGTGTGGCCATGGAGAACATGGCTTCCTGATACGCCTCTTTCACTTCCTCCTTGCTGACCACAAGCTTGATCTTATTCCATCTTTCAGGCTGGGGAGGAGAGGGTGGTGAAGAAGTAGGAAGGACACAGTGGACACGAGAAATGACAATGAAATGAAATTAGTTCTCAGCGCACATCTGTATGTGCCGTGTTACACATAGGAATACTGTGCTGCTGACCTGATCCAGCCACTGGTGAGCGTTGACCGCTACCTGCGTCCCGAGAGGCTTGGTCAGAACCAGGACATCACCTGGTACGGCTCCGTCAGGCCTGCGAGACAGACAGTCACATGGAGTCGGACATTCCACTAGAGCTTATATTAAAATAAGACGAATACTTTACTATACACTGTCAAGTAAGGGTAGGATATAAAAGTATTTGCAAATGTTTATCATACATACATATATAATATGAATTTTAAACTTTTTCAACTTAGTTAGCTCACTTCCAGTAATATTAGTAATATCAGATTACCGAAGCGAGATGTGTTCTGAAAGTAATTTCACGCTGTGTTTAAATAACCATAAACATACGAATATAATCATGTCAAATCACAACAACATGCTGATTTGGGAAGAAGTAAGCAGAAGATAGTGGAGACCAATTTGTCCTTTCCAAAGTTTGAGACGTAAACATTAGACTGTATTTGAAAGGTAGCAAGGCAAACGAATGTCCCTTTAAGTTTACAGTTGTGCAGCGTATAATTGCTGAATGAATGACCCTGAATGACCCTGTGTTGTACTGTGCAAGTGATCAATAAAACACTGACTTTGAAAAAACTTCCTTACATGATGAACTCGTTGGGCTGACACACGACTGAGGCCACTCCTCCAACGATGAGCCAAGGATTGACCACTGTCTGACCCCCGGTCACGGAGGTCCCACCCTCTTCTGCTGCATCACGGAAGCCTCGCATCAGCAGCGGCATGGCACGCTCACGCTCCTGACACAATACCATGCATAATTCAGATCATGTCAACCAGTTTTTTGGCATGCACCTTCTCCAACACACACACACACACACACTAGTGGAAAATACTGCCATGAGAGGACCCATACATGTGTACTTGTATATCCTGTTTTGTACTAACCAACTGTCACGTAGCCAACTGACTCTGGGAACCACTACGCTATATATCAGCGCCATATGAAGGATGCAAAGATACGCCCTGTCTTCCTGTCATTGATCATGCTCGTTTGCGTAAGCCAATGGTGTGACAGGAAGAGTATAAACATGACTGAGAAATTGACTTCTCTCTACGACTCTTTATTCACTAAACAGAGACAGTTAGAAGCATTGACGGAGAACTTCCACCACAACACACACACACACACACACACACACACACACACACACACACACACACACACACACACACACACACACACACACACACACACACACACACACACACACACACACACACACACCTTCTCGTTCATCTTCTGGCTGACGCTGAGTAACATCAGCATAT
>OOFB01036392.1:0-19239 GCA_900323305.1 Trachyrincus murrayi
CGAAATTATCCTTTATTTCCTTGTCTGATACTAATTGTACAATCTGTCGGCAATTCTATATTGAACCTGACACATTTTCGATAACAAATCTTGTGCAGATGAAATCGATAGTTTTTAGAATTTGTAAACCCATGTCACATATTTCTGTCAAGTCGTTAGATAAATTTCTATTGTCTTTTTTTTTTTTTTTAAAGATTGTACCTGTACTCTGCATAAGTCCATAACTGCAAGCGTTCCCAGGATCAGAGCCACAGTCTTCATATTGGAGATGAGTGGAAGGTAGAGATTGGTGACTCGAAGTTCTCTTCTGCTCTGTGATCTGTGAAGGGTTCTGATATGTATACCGTATGATGCGGTAGGTGTCACCTCATGACATGGTACCAGGAAGTTGTTTGCTGATTGGGTGTGTGTGTGTGTGTGTGTGTGTGTGTGTGAGGGTTTGGTATTTATTTAGTATTTATTTAGTATTTATTTAGTATTTATTTAGTATTTATTGGTATTTATTTAGTATTTAGTATTAAGTTTGGTTTTAATGATGTTAATTGCTCATTGGCTTATTAATACTTGTCATTGTCATTCTCTTTTGATTGTAATTCTCATCACAAAACAATATTATTTTATCGCTTATCACTTCTGACTGAATGATATCTTAATTCTTTCTAAAAATACATTTTATAATTTTTTTATTTCCCATCAAGATGCTGTGTAATGCCATGAAGGAAGTGTGTTCTGAAATGTTTGCACTTTGTCAATAAGTAACAGCAATAGCCGTTTGGTAAAAGAATCTCACAGGCTGAAATCCTCAACAAAAACATGGTCAAGAATATATTATTAATATATTATTAATCATTTCTGATCATGTCGCAATGTTCCATATTATCAAAATCTGTATCATTAGCATAATGTACAACCAAAACTATTGATGTTTAGCAATACTTTATTGTATATAATTAATAATAATAATAATAATAATAATAACAATACATTGCACAATTAATGTGCATACCTGAGAAAATATGTACAAAACATGTATGTTTTCCTTCATAAGTCGGTGTCCATGGGAGTATCTATGAATCCAGCAGCTTCTCAGGAACCCTGAGCTAAGAAATAACCCTAACCCTAACCCTTACATGGGGAAGAAGGGCCTCTGTACCGTTCTTTAATGAGGACCCTGTATAGTTGTTACATGTATTGCTAACGGCACATCTTAAGATATTCCATCAGTTTAACAGGTGAACTTACCAACTCAAACTTATAGTGTACCTCGTGTTCACCTAGTGTGGTTACATATATAGACTCAACAGGTTGACGGCTGTGTGCTAAATAACTCCAATACTTTTTTCACATTGATGATTTATTTCCGACTGGGAACAATGTCAATAAAAAAAACAATGATTGTCAACTGTTTTCCTAACATTACACATGCAGACGTTAACAAACAAAATGGAGGGTGGAGCTCAATGGCTCAGAACTAACCATCTAACCCTGCATCTTAAAGAGGCTGTCAATGTGTTTTTCCACGAGAAGGAAAGCAAAAGATAAGCTTACAAATCTATTAGATCAAGAGGAAATAAAGGAAGTCAATGATAACAAACTGATGATTTAAATTCTTAGGTGTCACTCTGGACTCCAAACTCAAATTAGATTGAACACGTTAAAAAGCTATGCAAGACAGTGAAGACAAATGTGAACTATAGAATGATGAGACATTACACAGGCACATTGCTACCGCAGCAATGTGCCTCATCTCTCGGGAATCCATGCAACATGCAAGCTACGTGGTTTCAGCGATAGCAACCACCATAGCAACGATAAAGAACATTGCATTAACTAACAAAACATTGTATGTATTGTACATTCACTGAACGATGATCATGAAAATAAAATGCACATTTCTATCAAAACGCATTTTAATGCCGAAACTATCTTAAAATATTGAATTTTCCACTGAGAATAAAAGGAATGTCAACCATTTCGTTTTGTTTTTGCAGACAGAAACTTGACAGTCAGATGCTGTCAAGTTTCTGATGCAAGTGAATAGGAAGGATTGCTGTATCACCTGCACGCAAAATTGCAATTTGGTGTATGCACTGTACGCAATTTGAAAGTGTAAAGTCGTGTTATTTGTACGCAGGTTGTTTCAACAGATGAAGTTACCACTCCACTCAAATGTATAGTGTAATACGTCATCATATTGTCTACATTTATAGTGATAGGATCCAGATCTATGGCTCAGTGTGCTAAATAGATACATCTAAAACCAATCGCTCTGTTTTCTTTTTCCACAAGACAATAATATATTTTAGGCGAACATTGTGATTTAGAATGTAAATTTCTTTCTGAAGTACCTTCACCAGAGGGGGTGCTATTTCCCTCAGTGGCACAGTGTGTAGAAGAGCAGTGGCACCACAGAGCTCAGCAGAGACACTTTGACAGCTGTGCCTCCGCTGGTTGTTGGAGCTCCCGTTGTCATGGTAGTGGGAGATGCTGTTGTCATGGTAGTGGGAGATGCTGTTGTCATGGTAGTTGGAGCTCCTGTTGTCATGGTAGTTGGAGCTGCTGTTGTCATGGTAGTTGGAGCTGCTGTTGTCATGGTAGTTGGAGCTGCTGTTGTCATGGTAGTTGGAGCTGCTGTTGTCATGGTAGTTTGAGGTCTCTCTGGCATGGGAGTTGGAGCTAATGTGGTAGTGATCATTTGTCCAACAACCTACAAGGAAATGGAAAACTGTTTAACGGTTCATTTGAAAAAGGCAAAGTTTAGCATATAAATAGTTAGCATCAAGATTTTACAAATTCTAAAAATTTAAAATCTATTTGATTGTATTGTCACCCTTCAACATATTCAGAGACAATTTAGCGCTGAAGCAAAATATTTGTGAGTGAGTGGCAATAATTACGAAATTATCCTTTATTTCCTTGTCTGATACTAATTCTACAATCTGTCGGCAATTCTATATTGAACCTGACACATTTTCGATAACCAATCTTGTGCAGATGAAATCAATAGTTTTTAGAATTTGTAAACCAATGTCACATATTTCCGTCAAGTCGTTCATCAAAAAACAAAACAGATTTCTATTGTCTTTTTTTTAAGATTGTACCTGTACTCTGCATAAGTCCATAACCGCAAGCGTTCCCAGGATCAGAGCCACAGTCTTCATATTGGAGATGAGTGGAAGGTAGAGATTGGCGACTAGAAGTTCTCTTCTGCTCTGTGATCTGTGAAGGCTTCTGATATGTATACCATATGATGCGGTAGGTGTCACCTGATGACATGGTACCAGGAAGTTGTTTGCTGATTGGGTGTGGGTGTGTGTGTGTGTGTGTGTGTGTGTGTGTGTTCTTCATGAGCATCGCAATTATAAGAGTAATTTTTGTGAGTTGGAAATTGGATTTAACTATCAAATGCACTATCAAATGCATACATGACTTGGTATGATCTGTCCTCCTCACACATGTAACACACTGTCATGGTGACGTCTCCTTCATTAGGGGCTGAAGGGAGACCACGGACATAAAGGAGACGAGGGCCTCCGGGGGACCCCTGGAGACCCAGCTAAGGGTGTAAGGACTGCAGCAGCAATAGATTATATTATTACTCTCCCATTTCAAATAAATGACATGATATGATATGTGCCATTCTGTCAGCACGGGTGGAGGCGGTTATTAGTCTCTGTGTCTCTTTTTCAGATAATTGGTCCGACGGGGAAGAAAGGAGCCAGGGTAAGTCATCAGTTTGTGTTGAAATTATGAATAGTTTTTTTGTGTGTAGGGGGGGTGTTATGGTTTTTTTGTGGTTGTTGGTTGTCGGATATTTTATGGCCTTTTAGGGCCGGGCCCTAAGGTTAAAAAACGCATGAACATACCCCCCAGAACACTTCATTGGTCTCCGAACTCTCATGCTATGTATCCCAACCGCTGGTGTTCATCTTGTTTGCCAAGTTTGTTAATTGCTTGTTTGGAGACTTCCCGACTTATCGCAAGCGGACCAGTCAGACCAGATGATGTATTCTGCTTAGTTAAAGTGTTTTGATTGACGCTCCCTGACTTCCATCAGTGTACAGGGTGTCATTAAAAGTAGTGAAAACAACTTTTCTCTCCCCCCTTCCCTGCCGCCTTCACCTCAATCCCGCCCCCAAATGTTGAACGAGCGTTCGGGCTGATTGTGCTTACGTGACCGCATGCAGACGACGTTGTGATCTTGTTGGAATGTGTGTGCGTCGTCCGTCTCTCAGGGTGACGTCGGCCCCGTTGGCCCCGTCGGACAGCAAGGCGTCAAAGGCGTGCAAGGGATCAAGGGAGAAAAGGTTTGAATGCGAAAATACCCCACCACCACCACCGCCGCCGTGTCCTCTTCGCTCTGTTGCCTCGCTGAGTCTGAGATCGTAATTGTCTAATATTTATCGTTTAAGACGTTGTGTGTATTGTTGACGATGATGTGTTGCAGGGCAGTCCCGGGTTCGGCGTTCCAGGACTGCAGGGACCCAAGGGAGAGAACGGTGAAAGAGTGAGTCACCTGAACAATGTGTTTTTGTGACATGGCTGCATGTGTGGATGTGTGTGTTTGTGATGTGTGTGTGTGTGTGTGTGTGTGTGTGTTTGCTTGCTTGCATAATCCTGATGCAGACAAACCATAATTTGTGAACATATTTTCTCCTCCTCAGGGAAATGTTGGTTTATCTGGGAAGCCAGGACCAAAGGTAAAACAAAATTCCATAATGATGAAAGAGAGGTTTGCGTGCAAACAAAAAAGTCACGTTTTCTCAGGCTGTACGTAACCGCTTTCCTTCCAGGGTCAAGATGGATCCATAGGTGAACATGGAGGTCTTGGGCTCCCTGGAAATCCTGGAGCTCCAGGATTAAGAGGTAAAGATGTAAGTAAATCCTATGTGGTTGTTGATAAGCAACTGTATTGATATAAGACCCATTTAAATGTCTAAATGATCCTACCATATTGGATATTCGCCATTATTGGATATTCATACAAAAATAAAGTCTGGTTTGGTTTTTAGTAGCTGTTAAGTTATCCTACTTTGTGACATAATGTTCGCTTCCATTAATGGTCTGCTATGTAATCCACCATTTTAAAAACCTGAATGGTTCTTTCATACAATGTCCATCTGTTGTAGAAGATTAATAGGGCAATAATGTGAACATCAACAGCAGTTAATGTTATCGCAAAGATAATCGACCTAAACCTTTAAATTTGTTACTTTATTTCCAACTCTTTATGGATGTGAACGGTGCCTCATGAGGTAGAATGACACAGACTAAAAACAAACACGTATGGCTGTCTTCTGACTCAAAATTGAAGTGAAAATGAGCACTCCTCTGCTGAAGAAATATAATCTATTCTATTGTTCACTCAAAAGTAGTGACCGGTTGTGTTCGCTTGCCTTGATTGACACTTGCATGACAAAGTCGATGATGGTTACTACTCTGGTGCGTGTACGTAGGGCGAAGCGGGAACTAATGGAGAACACGGAACACGGGTAAGTCATGTTGTTGTTGTTTTGTTTGGATACAGTTTAATCCACCGACATGTCTAATAAAGCACCACCATGTTTAAAACGAATGATAACAAAGAATGTTGATGTGTCGGTTTCGACTTGGTAAAACATGAAACGTTATTGAAATGTTATTGCCTTAAAGTTATTGAAATGTTGTTGACTCGTGTGTTTGGTCTCTTTCTTGAAGGGTGAACCGGGACATGGAGGAGAGCCCGGCGAAAGAGGAATTCGGGTGAGTTTTGTTGTTCTAATTTATTCTCGGAGAAAACAATATAAAAGTTTTTGACCAGTGCACTTCCTGGTCATTTATTTGAAACAAAAAAGTGTGTGTGTGTGTGAGAGAGTTTGTTTTATGAACTCATGTCTTCCAGGGGCCACTAGGCTTGCCGGGCCGCCCAGGGGACAAAGGAGACGGTGGGAAGCACGGCCTGCCAGTAAGGATTACAAAACACACACACACACACACACACACACACACACACACGGCCAGCATCGGATGTGTTCTCAGGATGTTGCGCCACAGTGACGCTGATGTCACCACAATTGTCAATTAAAACGAGAGACGAGAGATTGCATCTGTGTGTGAGCTGAATATGAATTAATTAATTCATTTGTTCATTCATGAGGCCAGGTGAAGGAGAGTGGTGAGACCTTATCTTTTCTCTTTCAGGGAGCAGACGGCAAGAAGGGGGACAAAGGAGAAGCCGTATGTTTGTATTGGAGATCCTCTCCCTCGTGTATTACAACAGTATCTGGTTGACTTCCTGCCTCATTGTGTTCTTCTTCTCTCTTCGTCCGGCTGTTTTTTCGGCCACCTGCAGTTCTTTTTTTTTTTCCGTCGCCGTCTTTCTGTCCGATGTTTTGCTCCGATATTTCAGTAATTAAAATTAACCCCTTTGTGTGTCGTGAATGCATTGCTTATTTATTATTCCTTTTTTTGAAAATCTGATTAGAGTGTTTACAAGTCAGTGGTTTCAGCTCTTCTGTCTGTATTTATTATTTTATTTGTTGCTTTATTTTTATAAATGTTCTTATCCCTTCGGCTGCCATCCCATAGGGCAAACCGGGACCTCCAGGAACAGGACAAGTAAGCATGTATTTATTACTGTTTTAGACATTCCATGAGACATTTTAAGCCATCTTTTCACACATCTAGTCAACGCTAAGACACTCAAGAACTACATCTCCCATAAGGCCGTTCAACACTCGATTTGTGCTTTCTCACATGACTCAAATCAATTAAAAGTGGAAAACCTAAACACGCCGTCTTTGATTTCCCTCAACCAGCTTACGTCGGACAACAACATACTGACCCGGGTTATTAAGGTAGCTAAACGGACGAATAAACCAAACATTAAGTATGTTGGTTCTTTTCAGTTACAGTACGAGTCATTCTATTCTATTCTTGTTCAGGGTGAGCCAGGAGAGCCGGGTTATCACGGGCTGACGGGAGAGACAGGAATGCCTGGCCCGAGGGTAAGGGGTTTCATCCTCTAGTCAAACATTTTAAAACCAGTGCCGTGTTCGAAGTGATCAATGGTGACATCTTACAGATTTCTTACTAGATTTCCCGCCGCATAATTAGTGTCCGAATTCCCCCTATTCCCTGACTTCCCTGAAGAGTGTACTACATAGTGTTTGGGGATTAGGGAATGAGGAAACACGTGAACCAATTTGACCACCGCCCAGCTCATTCGGCTTCATCCGTTATGATGTCATCAACAATGGTCATCTCTCCGCAGGGTCCAGAGGGGAAGCCTGGTCCACCGGGGCCTTCACTGGTCAGTTCTAACCGCTTGCTCACTTACTTACTGACTTATATAGTGTTGCTAGGGTGACAGAAAGGTGGGCGTCGTCTTAACAGTTACACCCAGTGACAACAAGGGACTTCTCAGGCCTCTGGGTTTTCCAGCCTTTCTGACATTAGATGTTACTTTATTAATAACAACAATAAAATGTATTGATAAAGCACGTTTCACATACGCACAAATTGCTTAGAACATGAACAACAACAAAAAAGAGAATAATAATAAAAATACTGGTGTAAAAACAGGATGTAATAATGATGATAGACGACTTTAGGTGTTCCACGTGACACAGAACCTCCTCGTAGTCCAAAGTCATTGATTGCATTAATAATTAAGTGAACATCACAATGTTATGGCTGCATGTTGTTTGGCAGGGTGTGAGCGGGCCGCACCTGGAGGCCGTTCCAGGAGTACCAGGGGCCAAGGTGTGACAGACCTTCACATTTAGAACGTTCTCAAGGGCCCTGACGCATTCATGAAATATGACCTCTTCAGATTACAGAGAAGGATTTATTTTTGCTTTTGGAGCTGTTTTTATATCTAAAAATGTACAAGGAAACTGCAGGTATTGTTTACTTTCAAATAGTTTTTGTGTGGATTTAATCCGGTAATTTGGCCAAAAAAAATGGTTGGCTGGTTGCCATGCACATGGGCTGCATTCCCTTTCTGACAATGAGCCTTTAGACTGAAGTGAGTGAGTGAAGGGAGTGAGTGAGTGAAGGGAGTGAGTGAGTGAAGGGAGTGAGGGAGTGAGTGAGTGAGCGAGTGAGTGAGTGAGTGAAGGGAGGGAGTGAGTGAAGGGAGTGGAGGTGAGTGAGTGAGTGAAGGGAGTGAGTGAGTGAAGGGAGTGAAGGGAGTGAGTGAGTGGAGTGAGTGAGTGAAGGGAGTGAGTGAGTGGAGTGAGTGAGTGAGTGAAGGGAGTGAGCGAGTGAGTGAGTGAAGGGAGTGAGTGAGTGAGTGAGTGAAGGGAGTGAGTGAGTGAAGGGAGTGAGGGAGTGAGTGAAGGGAGTGAGGGAGTGAGTGAAGTGTCAACACTATTTGACAGGGGAACGTTGTGTTCAAGACCGTACACTTCAGGTCAAAACTTTCCTCCAACTCTCTGGTGTTGTGTTGTGTCCACGTATGCTGCCTGGTCAGAGACAGCCGGCAAAGTTATTCAGCCCACTCCATATGACAAGTAGATGATTAAAAACATAAGGAATTACCATTATTACAGTTATCCTTCAATTGTATGTTCTTACTGTCATCAATATTATTTGACCAATAACTAACTTTGAATTCAACTTTACTATTGCAGGGTGAACAGGGGAAAAGGGGAGAGACAGGGGTGGTGAGTATTCCAATGAGGTACTCACAAGTACTACTTTGACTGCTACTAATTAATACTTATGTTTAAATACTTTGGTTTAAATGTCACCGACCACAAAATAACACTTAGTTTAAGAAAGACAAAGAAATGTCTTTTGAGCTTTGTCTTGTCGTGTGTGTGTGTGTGTGTGTGTATGTGTGTATGTGTATGTATGTGTATGTGTATGTGTGTGTGTGTGTGTATGTGTGTGTGTGTCTCACAGAAAGGAGACCGAGGAGATCAAGGCCGTGTTGGGATTGCTGGTGTGCCTGGTCTACCTGGAACACC
This sequence comes from Trachyrincus murrayi, assembly GCA_900323305.1. Lineage (NCBI taxonomy): Eukaryota > Metazoa > Chordata > Actinopteri > Gadiformes > Macrouridae > Trachyrincus > Trachyrincus murrayi. The sequence goes on from OOFB01036392.1 coordinate 8,955, forward strand.
AGTGAGTGTGATACTTAAATACATTATAAATTATAAATTATAAATTCCAAATTATAAATTATAAATTAAAGTATATATTTTAATTATGGCATATCGACATGTAATATGTCCATATCAGACAGTATACCTGTGTTGCCATCAGAGCTATTTCACAGTGGCAGCATCTCTGCATTGTTTACTATATTTCACGCTTTTTCTCATGCAACAAGAAAGCCTTTATCTGTCCAGTATTCGTCATTTCTTTTTCTCCTTGTTTGCAGGGGAAGGCTGGCATTGACGGGAAGCGAGGCATGACGGGAAAAGACGTGAGTACACTGTTAATGTTATGCAGTATAGCGTAATTGAACTGGAGTTAGATGTTCAGTGGCTAGGGAAATTACGGTCCATGGTCAATATCCAGTAAACAATATATATATATATATATATATATATTATTATTATTATTATATATTTTTTTAAGTATAGTTAGTCGTTAGTTAGTATTTTGAGAGGACAATATGAAATGAAAAGCTTCAGTTTTGCGTTCTGGAATATGTGTTTTTTTTCACAGGGGGAAAGAGGAGCAAAAGGAGAAATAGGCGATAAGGTGAATCTTTTAAAAGAGAATAACAACAAATAACCAACCCAATTATGTGAAATGTACAGACGCAGGTTCACTGTGTGCTGTAATCACATTTAACATGTTCCCTGCCTCTATAGGGGGGGAAGGGAGAGTCTGGTGTGAATGTAAGTAGCGTGGAGGTAGCGGTGCAGCTATTTTGTGATTAAATCGTGGAACGAGCTTGGAAAGAGTAACGTAACATGTTGTTTACTTCCACCAGGGTAAAGACGGCGGTAAAGGGGAGCCAGGTGCTCCAGGATTACCCGGAACAAAAATTCTGGTCACTCCAGAGGTAACGTCGACTACCTACTGTTCTAGATATGATTTTAAAGTGAAATGAAAATGTACCTTGTTTAGCCCTCTCTTCCATTGTTATATTATTATCCTAGTCAATAAAATCTTACACTATAAAAGCTGTCTCAAAATTAAATCAATGTAACTTGTTGTGGTCACGTTATGGTCGGCTGTCGGGCTTCGCATTTCAACCAATCATATCACAGCATGTTTGTCCTTTATATAAACCCTGAACAACAACTGTGTCTTGTCAATGATTCAATCAAGGATAAAATCACATTCTTCCTCCATTTTTCCACACTAACGGCTTTTTACCAATACGTCATTTCTGTAACAAGATACGCACAATGTAAATTAATGTCTATAACTTGTACTTACCACTCTTCTCATATTAGCGTCATATAAATGTTAACAATCAATATTCCAATTATTTGATGTGGTATTTGGACAGGGTGCCACCGTTGAAGAGATCCGCCAAGCATTTCCGATGCCGATGGGCCCCCCCGGAGCAACTGTAGGTTGAGTTAACGCACCCACAGGCCTACTGCATGCCTCTGTCTCCCTGCCTACACCTTGTCTCAACACAGACCCCATTATCTTAGCTATGGGCCTTATTCACCTAGCGGCCATCTTGGTTCCCCCACCCAGCTAGCGGTTAGAACCAAGATGGCCGCCCATTGAGAACAACAACATATGTTGTATGTCTTGAACAATAGGTTTTAAATTTCAATGAGACTTTACCTGTTCAAATAAAGATAAAAGATGGCCGTTTATGTTAGCTATGGCATGTGAAACATGTATGCATCATATTCGATTCCATACATTGAATGACATCTGAGTCCTTTTGGTCGATTTGAAATCATAATTTCCTGGTGACACACGCTGCACATCCAGTGTTGTGAGTCACCAAGCATGTGGCGTTTTGCTTCATGCCATGCATTCTCTAATGCATGCTTCTCTGCCTGTGTGTGTGTCTCTGCCTGTGTGTGTGTGTGTGTGTGTGTGTGTGTCTGTGTGTGTCCGCGTGTGTGTCTAGGGTGCACCGGGGATGAAGGTAATTATGATGATTGGAGGGTTTTTAATGCAAAGCAAAGTAAAATGATGAACAACGCATTATTGACTATTGGAGTTTACTATAAGTGTTCTGTTTTCACAGGGAGAAACAGGGGAGCAGGGTCTGAAAGGAGACAGGGTAAATATGTTTACCTTAGCGCTTGTATTTGTGTTACCCAGGAGACGACAGATTAAAATGACAACCTGCTCTCTCTCTCTCTCTCTCTCAACTACTTGCATTGTTGTGTGCTTGCAGGGCGATGCTGGTGCCCCAGGCAAGGACATTCAGATGAAGGTAGCGTGTGTAACTGGGTTATTACAATACGCAATATTCATTGGACATTGGTATCGGTGACTTGTTGTGACAAGTCTTTAAAACGTCAATTGATCAGGGTCATTGTCCTCTTCCACAGGACATCGAAGCCATGTTCGAAGCGTATGGCATCAGGGTGAGAACGTCACACGCTACAACTCATAGGATTTACTTATTCAACAAAGAATGCCAAACGTTTTTCAAATATAATAAATTATCTGTCCGTGAGTCATTTTTACAGCCAAATCTAACAGATTTCCCCCAATAACATCTTAACATTGTTCTGCTCCCTCTCATATATAGCCTCCAATGGGCCAACATCTAGATAGTGTGTTTTGCTCATTTTTGCACGATCTAATCAAACCATCAAACAAAAGTGTTTTCTTTAATCGGCGTCCATTGTGTTCCGTTCGCGATGAACTAAACAAGAACTCCGTTTCCCAGCTGCCCCTGCTCAAGGCCTTGGTGGACCACCTGCTGCAGGACGGAACAGAAGAGCTGCTGCATGTGCTTGGCTCCACCAGGAGAACCAAGGAGGACAAGAATACACACAGCTCCAACGTCATACCTGAATACACGGTAGGGTCTCTTGGGAACCCTCTGAAACCAACGTCATACCTGAATACGCGGTAGGGTCTCTTAGGAACCCTCTGAAACCAACGTCATACCTGAATACGCGGTAGGGTCTTTTAGGAACCCTCTGAAACCAACGTCATACCTGAATACACGGTAGGGTCTTAGGAACCCTCTGAAACCAACGTCATACCTGAATACACGGTAGGATCTCTTAGGAACCCTCTGAAACCAACGTTGTGTGTACTTATGAGTGTGTGTGTGTGTGTGTGTGTGTGCTCTTGAAATACAAATAGTTCATGTATTATTCATTGTCTTTGTCAGTTTTTTTATGTGATTTAAAATAATACAACTATTCTAATTATATACACAAACTGAAATTAAACGCACAAATTGAAATTATACACGCAAATTGAAATTCCACTCACAATTTCACATTATAATTGGTGAAACTTTTTACTTTTTGAATTGTTTTCCTCTCACTTCAGAAAAAAAAGTATAGAAGATTCAAAAGCTCGCCACGTCAGAACCCCACAAGAAAACACACAAACAAACAAACAAAAGAAATGGAAAAAATCTCTCTGAGATCCTAGCCGTGTCTCTGTCTCACCCCTGCCTTCTGTCATTGGAGCAGAACTCTGTGAAGTATGAGCTGAGCAGTCCGCCGCTGTCAGAGGTGGACTTCCTACAGGATGTGGACGGACAGTCGCCACCGCCCCTCTCTGCTGTGAGACCACTCACACACACCTCTCTATACAAAGGATCCATATACAATATATAACTTTCAATGATATTTATTGATATGTTGCTCAGCAATGTGTTTTGCATATGTATGTAGGATAATGTATGAGGCAAGTTAAAATAAAATACAGGATTTTTTTGTGAATATATGATATGTTCTTTGTTTGATGTTTTTAACATAGTGGTATTTCACCATATTTACATTTGTGGGCCTATATTGTGTTTATTTTATTATTATTATTTTAATAGATTAAAAACGTTTTTATTATTTGTAGTTTTGTAATTCTAATTTGCACAACAGTGTTTGGCTCATACATTTTCCCGCCCTTTCCCGCCCATAAAGGACGTGCTTAATGGAACCATGGAGGGCCCCACTGCATCATGGGAGCCGACGGTGCTTGTCAGGGAGCCGGCGGCGGTTGTCGGGGAGCCGACGGTGTTTGTCGGAGAGCCGACGGCGGTTGTCGGGGAGCCGACGGCGTTTGTCGGAGAGCCGACGGCGGTTGTCGGGGAGCCGACGGCGTTTGTCGGAGAGCCGACGGCGGTTGTCGGGGAGCCAACGGCGGTTGTCGGGGAGCCGACGGCGGTTGTCGGAGAGCCGACGGTGGTTGGCTGGGAGCCGACGGCGGTTGGCGGGGAGCCGACGGCGGTTGGCCGGGAGCCGGGGCCGAACGTCACTGACAGCAGGCCAGACGTCCCCAAGGTGCAGGGGGTGCTGGAGGGCAACAACAGCTTTGAAATACCCTTGCTCAAGATGAACCTGACCGTGGTCAACGCTACTTTTAACTACAGTACATCACAGGAGGTAAGTTAAGAGTCGTATTAAGTGGGCTGGGGATAGTCTAGTAGTGGTTAACGGGTGTTGGACTTTAAAGTTCTGGGGTTTGAACGCCAATTTTCACCTTTGAACAAGATGCCTAACCCCTACCTGCTCATCAATTACTCTATGTTGCTTAAAAGTGTCTAAATGACTAAACAGTGGTAGTGGTAGTAACGTGTATATGGGTTGATTTCTTTAGGTCATTTTTGGGTTTGGTTTTAAATAAGCCCTGATGGGATTCTACCACACCTTCAGCTGTATTTCTCTAAATATAAAATGTTTATTATTTAATTTGTGTAAATATATATATATATATATGTATAACAAAAAAGTCTGAATCGCAGCTGATTGTCATGCACTGTTGATGATCGTGTGTGTGTGTGTACGTGTGTTTCAGAAGTTCTCCAGGCTCTCAGAGGTCGTCATGGAGACGGTGGTTGTCACACAGGAGGAGGCCAATAGGAAGGGTTCTGCTGAGAAGAAGAAGCACAGGGAACGTGGGAAGGTAAGGCCGCTATTAGCAACCCACTCGCAAAGGATTCTGGGAACGATGCGCCGTGATCGGAAGTACCGTGTGACCAAGAAGATATAACCATCACCAGGAAATGTTCATTGGTTCTTCCTGCATGGAGGTTAGAGGGGTAACCACTTCCCATAATATACAGTATGTCGTTTTCTTCAATTGACCTAAATAATCTTTGGTGATAATATTAATATTTGGCAGAGGTAACACTAGCGGTCAGTCATTTTAATAATCACTCACAAACCACTTTACCTAACATGAAATAAAGCTGTGTTCTGCTCCTACTTTCTTCCCCCCAACTGTCAAATCAGCACCATGTGAACTCCTAGCGGGATACTTTTATTTTAGCTGCGTCTTGTGGAGAAACAAAAGAACAAATCTGTTGTTTTCTTTTCCGACCGTGAACTTGTCAACCAGGGCAGAGGAAACAAAGGACGACATAAGAGGCAGAGACACCGCCTGGTAAATGCCCTTGAAGCTGGCTTAAAAAAAATTCATAAATACCAAATGAAAAACCACCGACCGGAAAAACATTAACTCCAATTAACTCCTGTTGTACCTCAGGCCACCTGAGACCGCCAAACCCACTAACGAAGTGACCTAACGCTGGCCAGACTAAACACACATTAACACTGCGTACCGCATGACTTTAACTGTCCAATAACTGCTTTTAGCCTGAAAGCTCTGGGGACGTCAGACGTTATAATAACACCCATGTTTAAAACAAATAATACAGTGTTGTATAGTGAGGCTGCAACTGGGGGGAACAAAGCATGCATTCACCCTAACATTCCTGTGCTTATTGTGTCAAAACGATGTTAGCAATGCCACGTTTATGCTGTTGTTTATGCTTTTGTCATTTTGTACTGCTTTGTGCTATTAACGTATGCCATGGACCGTTGAACTCTTTATGATGTATTATTACCATAAATGATGTGTCTATAACCTATAACTAAGCCTCATCATCAGCAAAGCAGTTACATGTATTTCCTCTCTAGGCTAGTGAGGAAGTGGAGGAAGTTGAGGAAGAGGAGGAGTTTTATAACGGTGGAGAGTACAGTTATGAGTACGAGGTAAGCCGTGTCGTTTTTTGTGTATTTCATTGATACTATAACATTTTTGGGTTACACTTTACATGAGTGTCCTGTTACAATGTAATCACATGAGTAAGTACTGTGTAATAAGCAGTGTAACGACATGTAACAGCATGCACTTAATATGTAATAACGTCGTGGAACAGCATGTAACTGCACAGTGTGGTTAGAAGATATAACTACATATCTACGTTTCCAACTGATAAACACGCACAATATTTCCGAGCGTGCCTTTCACCTTGGCAAACTTCTAATTGAAGCCATTCATTAAAACCCAAGCATCACAGGGGAATTAAATATCCCACACAACAGGACAGGAAATGTTGGTTGTGCATCGGGTTGATTAATACCACGCCCACTAGAAGACCTTCATTAATTATTGGGAATAAATTAGTTTTCCATGAACTACCACTGAGAGAAGAAAATGTGACTTTGTCGCACACACAGTGAGAATATGAGGTGTATTGTAGGCGTATTGTTGGATGTATGGAGTGTACTATAGCCATCAAGGGTTTTATTTGTCTCTCCATGACAGGAAGAACCTCTCACTGATGGTCTCTCCGTCTCTGAGGAACATGTAGGTTTCATTTAAATGAACACTTTCTGATCTTTTTTTAGGTCAATGGAGATCCATTAATCCATTATCCATTAATTCCATTAACAGCTTAAAGACTAATTTTCTTGTTTATTGGTTTTCTTTTTTTAATATACACTATATATTTAATATGCACATAATATATATATATTAATGTATTAAGATGTACTTTCAGATTGACTGGACAACAGCAGAGCCTCAATTTCAAATGACGGGTTTTAAAGAAGAGGTAAATGTTAAAAACTTTTATTTATACATATTTCTTTACTGCTCTTTGAAATTGTACTAACCAACTGAATACAATTCACAATTTCACAGCACAATTCATTTAGTCTGTATCTGTTTTTGTTTTGTCATAATAAGGAGGAGAATGTACCGACATCCAGTCCTATGGACACAACAGAAAAAGCAGAGCAGGTATGCCTCAGTGTTTTGGCTGTATCTACGTTGCCGTGTGTTTCTCGCATGCTTTGGAATGCAAACCTCTTTCACTTGCACTGAAAACCGGATGCATGAATGCGATGGCCAAGTGCTTATTAATTAATTGTCACCTAATCAGACTTTGTTTGACAAAACTCTGTCAAATATGCTAAACCATGTATGTAGATACATGTATGCTATCTACATAGGTATGCTATGTAGATAGCATACCTACTATTGGCCAAAATAGCTATAAGCACTTGCTATTACAATTCATAGGACCTTTCCACTTGTCTAACATAAAAATTTCACCAGTGCAAAAATAACCTGTTTGAGGCTAATGCAAGTGTTTGTGAATGAACTCCAATCAAACCGCCCAACTTCAACATCGAAAACAAACTCTATATGAATAGAAATCAAATCAGAGCATGAGTCAATTATATTTTGGCCATTTTTTTGCCCCGATTCATTTTGTCGCAGCATGCGTTCAGCATGATGTGTTGTGAAGTCGCTTGAATGGAACAGCTAAAAACCTTTAAAGGCCAAACCCAGAGTTATTCTTTTTAATTCTTCTCTTTTTTTGTTCATTTTTTTGTTTAAACAGGACCTCTCTAAATCCTGAGAGAGAATGTAACTGTAGAGGTGTAGGAAATCATAAGCGCACAGAACTTGGGGGAAACGCGTATAAACTGTGACGTTAATCGCTTGTGAGGAGCAACTTTCCCTGAACGCGGCCCGAACATTTCACGAGGCGGAGCTCCGTTTCACTGAGTGATGATGTCACTCGTCCAAAGCCACGCCCATCACAAGATTTATGGCTTGTGTCGGATTTTTTTTTTTGTTTCTGTTTTGTTTTCACTACAGACAAATATTTAAAGAAGAACACTGTCAATGCGAGATAATTGTTTATTCCTGTCTAGACTATTAACGTTCATGTTAAAATGTAGATGGAAGAACAAACATTGCTTTGCTCCGTTCTCTACTCAACTCCACATTATTTATTTATTAAACCAGTAGCAATTTCTCGTCGTTGCAAATCAGAATTAGCTAAATTAAGAATCTCCTACTCTCTTAAACGATCCTATAACAATTTCAATGCATTTATAACTTTGTATTAAGCTGACAATTTGTATTTATTGAAATTGGAGAGAAGACTGTATCTGTTGTTTTTTTGGTTTTTGGTTTCTTACTTTTACATGTTTTGTCTCATATCATCAGCATATATAGTATATACTGTTCAAAAGAAAATATTGTAGCCGTATCAAAAAATATATTTTCACAGGTGAAATTTCTCTCACTTTTTATTCCGTTTAACCTCTGTGCATGTGTGCATACATTCAAGTAAAACATTTTTTAATAATCTTTCAAATAAGTCTATGTGTCTTTCATTCTAATGTCAGCATCATTATTCAACCATATTGCTGTTATTACAAGAGAAGTACTAACACATATACGAATACTATTAAGTGAGTCAGTATCATTCATTTCTTAATACGAATTGAAATTATCAATCTCGGCTCAGGATAAAGAAAAGTGTGCATAATTTTACGGTAAGTGTGATCTATAGTTTAACATATTTAAATAATTTGAGGTTTCACTCCTAGCATAGAAGAAAGTGATTATCATAACAATGTAAATATATTCTTATATATTTTAGATTCTAGTGTACTAGAAGAAAGTGATGGTACCAAAACAATTCATAGAAAGCTGAGAAATCTTTATTAATGTATCATGCCCCATCCTAAACATTTTTTAAATACATATTTTATTCAGAGCTAATATTGCAGCAAATGGAAGATTCCCAAAAACAGAACCACATTTCACCCATATTTTAATTATCCAATTAATTTAATTGATTAATTCGTTTTTTTTTTATTGATCATTGATATTGACATGAAGCTAATAACCTGATTACCTTCGCATTGCTTTATCAAGACATCGTTTTCCGTTTTTGTTTTCTTTACCCGCAGAAAAAGCAACAATCAGACCCAGATCCTCCGACCACTGCCACGGTTCGAAGACGAGTGCGCAGGAAACGAGAAATATTCGACGGGATGACAGACACAGAGGCCACAGAGAGACCTCGGGAAGAGAAAGAGTGGGACATAGCAGAGGAAGAAGAAGAAGAGTTGGAGACGCAGGTGGTGGTGCTCGGCTCCATGGACCCCCCCCCCGTGGGGGGGAGCGGGGACTACGAGTGGGGCCCCGGGGAGGAGGAGGAGGAGGACGTGGATCGAGAGAGGGAAGACGATGAGCTGGAGGTGCAGAGAGAGAGGGAGAGGCTGGAGATGGAGAGGGAACGGCTGGAGCTGGAGAAGGAGAGGGCGAGGGAGGCCGAGATGGAGCGAGAGAGGGGAGAGACGGGGCCGGAGAGCGAGGGGGACGTGGGGGAGAGAGACCTGGAGAGGGAGAGGGAGGAATGGGAGAGACAGAGGGAGGAGATGGAGAGAGAGAGAGCAGGGCTGTATGACGAAGAGACCAGAGAGCCCTATACAGTTCCTCCGCAGTATTTCTTCCTCAAGGTGAGAGAGAATGTCAACGTGCCATGTAATTGCATACTAATTGGCAATTAGGGGTCTGTGGTGTCTGCTCTGGATTATTATTTTATGAAATCACATTTAATTTGACATTTTTACTTCATTTACCCCCAACAGGGAGCACCCGGTGAGGACGGGAAACTTGGAACAAAGGTGACGCAATTTAAAATGAACAAATACATTTAAAAATACAAAAATGGTATTGGACTGCACTGCCAACACATTGGGTCATTTCCTTTTGAAATGTCCAAACTTAGTAGTCTTAATCATGGGGCTGAATGTGACGTCGTATTCGTGTATAAGTGCTAAACTGCACCTTATTCATGTCCAGTCATGTATCACAGGTGTTTAATCATTTCATAACCCCCCCCCCCACACACACACACACACACACACACACACACTCTGATAAAACAGCAATGAATGAGCCCACAGACAATTTACAATCACTCACCAAAACCCAACTGCGTCAATACATGACATTAGCGCCCGTGTGTGCGTGTGTGCGTGTGTGTGTGTGTGTGTGTGTGCGTGTGTGTGTGTGTGTTTAGGGTGAGCCAGGTATTGGTCACAGAGGGCCGGTGGGTCAGGCTGGACCTCCAGGACATAAGGTACAATACATATTTAGCAATAATCCGTGGTTATTGTAAACACTTTACAATAAGGGTACATTAATTAACCATTAATTAACATTAGTTAATGCAGTAATAAGCATTATTTT
>OOFB01036392.1:22267-48247 GCA_900323305.1 Trachyrincus murrayi
GAGACTGTGGTTGTACTGGCAGCTCCCAGTACAGGGAGGATAGGGGGGAAGAGATGGAAAGATTGTGTGATTGTGTGTGTGTGTGTGTGTGTGTGTGTGTAGGGAGACCGGGGGAGAAGAGGGAAGAACGGGTCACCGGGCACTCCCGGAGTGAAGGGACCACCTGGATCACAGGTAGGAAGAGGGAGACCCGACCGTCACTAGCCACATGTTGTGTATGCTTACTTATAGTGTGCATTGATATGTATTGTGTGTATAATACACAGTATGTGGGCATGCATACGTGTGTGTATAATACACACACATGTATTTTAATGAAAGGAAAACCCTTTCAAAAGTTATTGGAATGCATGGATGTAATTAAGTCAATGAATTGAGTAATTACATAATACAGTAGTATCCAACAACCAAACTATATCCAAGGACATTTGATTCGGCAGACAACTGACAATAACCATCATTAACTACAACCGGTAAACTAAGTTACTTCACTAAAACTTCAATTGTGATCAAATGTGTTAAAAACAACATTTCTCTGTCACAGGGTTCCGTTGGTGTTCTTGGTACGAAGGGAGCGAAGGTAACGTCACACAATATGTTTTCATTTAGTCAATCAATTCGATCGATCCATCCATCCATCAATGATGTGTTGTTCCATCAGGGCGACAGCATTCCTGGTCAGCCAGGTGCTCGAGGGATCGCCGGTATCTCCGGCAAAAGAGTGAGTTTGACTTTGTACCGTAACCGTGATCGAATCTCACCTCTGAGGTGGAAAATACATGTAGTGCAAAAAAAATACTGCAAAATGCTTTGGCCAAATTCTGATGTTGTCGTTGTGGTTGGCCTGTCTGAAATGTAGTTAATGTGGAAACTTAAATCGTTTTCCACAATATTCTGGGCTGTTTGACTTCCAGACAAAAGGTTCTGCGTTTGAACCCCAATGTTGAACCTGCAGTCTGCCTGTATCTGAAAACAGGTAGACTGCACGTTCAACATGTTCAGTCGCTTTCGATAAAAGCTTCTGCTAAAGCTATAGCTTAGCAGTAATATAGCAACTAGAAAACCAATCCGAATGCACTTATTGCATCACACTAATTTCCCAGAACCAGAATTCCAACTACGACTAGCAGCGGAGATGGATGTTGTCTGTTTTATTTTCTTCATGTCCATTTCTTCATACTGTATGAATCCTTCATTACATTAACCAAATTGAAAAAGTGGAACTAAGACTCATAACCCCCGACCTAGTCTCAGACTTTAGATTACCAATATAAAGTCTGATGGCAGACAAGCTCATATTTGGGTGAACTGGGCGTTTCTCTTTCTTTCGCTTCATATTTGTTTTTCGACCAATCATGTTGATGCAAGCGGGGATCTGTAAGCGCGTAATTGTCTATTAACAGCGAACACAAACTGGGCCAGCGCTAGTGAACAGTAAAAAACTGTCTGTAAAGGTTTCAAATCAACAACGTGTAGACTGGCCACTGTAGAAATACACTTATTAAAATCCCCTTCTGAAAGCTTCATCTACTTACTTGCTAATCAGTTTCTCTTCGGTAAAATATCTCCGTAACGAAACTGGAAACAAGGCGTAACTCTACCCCTTCAGTTTTTGGTTTCCGGCCCAGGCTCTAGTAGGACTGCTGATCAGAGGTTCTGCTATAACATAGTAGGACTGCTGGAGCAGAAGTTCTGCTATAACATAGTAGGACCCAGATTATCCCCGACCTAACCCTGCCACTAGTGTCTGTTGTCTGTTGTATGACAAATAAATTATGTCTGCCTTGCAGGGAGAACGGGGCATACCGGGGGGTAAAGGAACTCCTGGACATTTTGTGAGTTTACCAAGAAGTATATTCCCTCCACAAGTTCTGCAAGTTGTTAATAGTGCATAACGTGCTATTATGAGCCTGTTCCAATGATGTTATAGGGGACAGAGGAAAATGTTTTTAGTTTTGTGTTGTGTTTCCAGGGCTCAAAGGGCTTTCAAGGCGGTAAAGGTGAAAAGGTAGGCCTGCTGTCGAATTCATTCATTTCTTGATCAGGAAATCACAATTGAGAAAGTACATTTGCATGTGTATACTATTCGTTACAGAGAGTTACGTTCTATTTACTTCATTGCGTCACAAAAACAATTCACTTCTCTTTATGTATTTTTTCTCAGGGCGACCGAGGACTAACTGGCGTCAGAGGAGAGAGAGTATGATGATTATTAATCATATCTTGGATAAGAAAAAAACATAATTTCACAAATTCCAATGTGACGCAACCGCCTGACCTTCTAGCTACAGCACTTGGTACCAGCTGATGTTCAGGTTCTGGATGTGATTTGATGGCCGAGGCCAAAGATGAACCCACTTATCTCTCCACAGGGGAGTACTCTTCAAATTGTAGGACCGCGAGGATACAAGGGGACCAAGGGAGAGTGGGTAAGCTCCACGTATGATGACACCGTGCCGGTGTACAGGCACACCAATCGCTCCTACGAGGGCTGCGATGAGCTGAATATGACGGTTCTGATTGTCCGGATTGTTCTGTTGACGTTTAGTAGTGAAAAATAAATATAGAAATCGTATAATATTGATATAAGGGATAACGCGCTGGGGGAAGTATTGTTACATACTGGCCGAGTGATGTACCAACACCGGTGTACTCCCAGGCCTAAACACAACTTCCTCAACAACAAAAAAGACCCGTTGTTAGCAAGACACTGACCAAAAAGACTAAAGGTTTTGGGTTCCAAATGTGGAGGTTTGTGCAAACCACCTGTTGCAAATATTTTCATCCTTTTCCAACATTTGGCAGAGTACACACACACACACACACACACCCAATCCACAATTCGTCAAAATGTCAAATACTTGCAGGTTTGGTCACGGTTCATTAACCGGGAAAGATCAGTCTTTCACTTGTGTGTCCCCTTATTGAAGCAAAGACTTCTAAGAGAGTTACTGTAGTGAGATGGCCAGCGGTTCTGTAACAGCAACACTTGGTCTGGTTTAGGGAACGAGAGGGCTGCCAGGATTTGATGGAGACAAGGGAGAAAAGGGAGAGGACGGGCCCCCCGGAGTTAAGGTACTGATGCCCTGAAGTATACATCACCTGCTCTTCATTGATTCGGCCGTCCATTTGTTAGTTCCTTCTTTGAATGATCATCATCGTCTTAATCCTGGCCTATTTCATTGTATATGTTCATGTCATTTATCTGTATTTGTCATGTGCTTGTGATTGTGCTGCTATCAGGTCTTAACCTCAATGAGACTTCCTGAATAAATAAAGGTTAAATAAATACATAAAAAATCGTGATTAATTAATTCATTAATATATTCTATTCTATGAATTTATTTATTCTAAGCAAAGCAATATTTTTGCTTGTTATTTGTGGACATATTCGCATACAGGTTTCACCAAACTAATATATTAGTTGATTAATATTAATATAATATTAGTTAATTCCAGTTCAATGGCCTGGTAAATTAGTCCTGCTGATGCTAAATTTAGGTGCAAACTCTGCATGTAATTCTTTATGCATTGTAGCTGGCTTGTTTTTGAATATGGATGATGTGATGGTGTTCATGTGTTCATGTGTTCATGTGATGGTGTTCATGTGTTCATGTGTTCATGTGGCCTGCAGGGGCTGAAAGGAGACCTGGGCACTAAGGGAGTGGTGGGGCCCTTCGGAGCCAGGGGTCCCGTAGGCCAGAAGGTCAGAACAAGTTGAAAAAGTTGATATCAGCTATAGATAACCAGAGCTTCCGGAAAGCCCTCATTGAGTCATGTCTATCTTTTGTATTGAAACACAAAAGATTGACTAGTATTGACAAGTATTGATTTCTTTCAGGGACATCCTGGGGAGCCCGGTGCCAATGGGGAAAAGGTGGCGCACACGCACACACACACACACACGCACACACACACACACACACACACACACGCTACCAATATGTCTGTCCATTATGGCTCTTTCTCTGGTCCTTCTTTCTGCGTTCCTTCTCAAGGTTTCTTCCTTGATAATTACGGGAGTTTTTCCTTCTCCTTTAGACGGCTTAGGTCTTAGGGGGTGTCGTATACTGTGGCCTGTGAAGCCCTTTTGAGACTGTAACTGTGATTAAGGGCTATACAAAATACAATTGACTTGACTTTACTTGACACAGACACACACACACACACACACATCCACCACCACACAAACTGTGTCTTCTATTTTACCATTGTGTGTCCTGAGTGACACACAATGCTTTCTGATTGCAGGGTCGTAACGGTGATCACGGTGTGGACGGATCCAAGGGAGACAAAGGAGAGATCGGCCTGCAGGGCAAGAGAGGAGATCAGGTAGGGTGGTCTGTTCTCATTGAGAGGAGGTCAGGTAGGGTGGTCTGTTCTCATTGAGAGGAGGTCAGGTAGGGTGGTCTGTTCTCATTAAGAGGAGGTCAGGTAGGGTAGTCTGTTCTCATTAAGAGGAGGTTAGGTAGGGTGGTCTGTTCTCATTGAGAGGAGGTCAGGTAGGGTGGTCTGTTCTCATTAAGAGGAGGTCAGGTAGGGTGGTCTGTTCTCATTATTCAGAAGATTATGACATCAAGATCATCGTAATACTGATGTTATTATAGTGATCTTTTGATGTTCTTCACAATTTGAGAAATGTGTGTTTGTATTGTTTGTTTGCAATGTGTGCGTTCTGTTTTCGACAGGGCGATGCAGGAGAACAAGGCCCGTCTGGAGATTCAGGCCAGAAGGGAGAGAAGGTGTGAAGGCTGTGACTGAGCTACTATAGTGTACTATATTATACTGTACTATATTATACCATACTATATTATACTGTACTATATTATACCATACTATATTATACAGTACTATATTATACTGTACTATATTATACCGTACTATATTATACCAGTACTATATTATACAGTACTATATTATACTGTACTATATTATACAGTACTATATTATACTGTACTATATTATACCATACTATATTATACTGTACTATATTATACAGTACTATATTATACTGTACTATAGTGCTACTATATTATACCACACTATAGTACTACTATAATAAGTTATTTGTAATGTACAGGAAATTGATAAAAAACGGTAATGTCCATTGTTTTGCCTTCTAAAATGTTTCCTTTTGTAACTTTTTTGATTTGATGATATTCAGATAATGGTACATTGAAAGTTGGGATGTGCATAGATCCAATGTTCTGTGTCAGTATCGATCGTAGATTGGAAATAATGGACAATTTAATGGAAAATGACATATTGAATCTGTATATCGGCAGATACTCATGGTCGCGGTATCGTATGAGGTCATGAATGTGGAGTTATTAAAGGTCCTGCTTGTGAGGTTTCCGGGTCTCACCTGGTTGCTTCTGGGTGCTTTTTTCAGGGTTTCCGTGGTTTACTGGGACGTATGGGTAGTCCAGGCTTGACCGGGGGAAAGGTAGGTTCTTATAGTTTTAAAGAGTATCTTAAAGGGAAACCGCCACGCTCGGCTATTTTCTAATATAAGAGAGGACTGCTTTATACTGATTCCGAAAAATTTGCTGAACTTCATTTCCGAATCCGATCCAATGGAGAACGCAAATCCCGGATCAATGACATCAATGGTCCAACTTTTCTGTGATTTTTTTCGCGGACACAGAGTTGATGTCGCAGACATCGCGATTTGTTGCGTATGAATCGTTACTCTCTTATAGCCGAGTATGACGGTTCCCCTTCAACACATCAAGTACCGAGTCGCCGTTGGTGAGTTGGGTGTCACACTGTCCATCTTCCATGTTTGTTTGACTTGGCGTTTATGCGTTTATGTTTCTCGTGTGAAAGGGTGAAATGGGGTCGCCCGGCACCCCGGGAACGCCAGGACTCAACGGTCTCACAGGACGCAAGGTACACACACACATACGCACACACACACACACACACACAAGAATGAACACATCTCAAAACGGCACACCAATAATAAAAATGAATATTGCACTTTATATAATTTCTTGTTGTTTTTCATATTTATTTCTTGGTTTGGTGTTCCTTCTCAGGGTGATAAGGGCGATGGAGGGATCAACGGGGTACATGGGGCTGCTGGACTGAAAGGAGATAAGGTTAGGCAATACAATTTTTACATTCGTTTACATTTATCGCTCATGGTTCATGAGATCTGTACTGTTGATCATATTAATGTTCTCCCGGGGTTCGTGTCACGTAATATTTCCAGGCGACACGGCTTTATGTACGTGATGATGCTATTGTTTAATAATTGGAAATAAACGTGATGCGGTGTTTAATAGAATAGTCAAAGCACTATTCACACTAGACTGGGTTTATCTGTATCCTACATGTCTGCACAAACACTAAAGGACTATTGAATAAAAAGCCAGGAATGGAACAAAAGTAAAGAAAAAAAATATTGATCAGGTCAATATTTTGAGTAAAATTATGGAAAAGGTCTACATTAGGCGATTTTCTATCAAAAATGATATATATTTTGATCATTACAGATTCATTGCTGACATAAGTCACGTTGCTCTTTTCTCGGGTACTTATTCTACTTAAATGCTAACTTGAGTGTTTTCTTTGCAGCGATTCCTATCGTGTAATCACTGATATGCTTCTCCTCCAGGGTGCCGCTGGCTTCCCTGGCTTCCCGGGGTTTAAGGGATCGTCTGGGACCCCAGGGAGAGATGGAGATCAGGGTCAGCCCGGAACTGCAGGATCAGGAGGAGACAGAGGGGCTAAGGTCAGAGGATCCACACACGCACACACCGTTTCCCCTCTGCTTGTGCATTTAAAGAGGCCCCGGGTAGGAGAGTCTGATTTCTCTCCCAGACGAAAAGGTTCTGGGTTCGAACCCCCAATGTCTAGGCCTCCTCAAAACAAGATAGCCTGACCACCTACCTGCTCATTCATGAATCTAAGAAAATTTAAATGCTGAATGGCAAACTGCTATCGATCTTCAGTAACTTGAGAATCCAGCATCCTATTGCATATATTATTCGCTAAGGATTTCCTTGATGATGGTTTTTTACGTCTCATAAAATGCACATTAAGAGCCTTTTGTGTGTTTTTCGGCTGGGGTGGGTCTGTAGATGTCTTATCTAGTGGGTGGTTCTCCCACCCACTAGATAGCTACTACCCGATGGCGTGGGAGGGGAAATGTCCTCCCGTGATGAGGTGTTACATTATTTATGGAAGAGAACCACTCAAAATGGGAATCCGTCCAGGCCTGCTCCAAAGTCCCGGCCAGAGGGAATGATTGTGATCATTCAAAACAGGGTTTGACAGTGTGACAGGTTTCACTCCTTGCCCAAGCGTTGGTATTCTGGAGGAAGAGGCCTAGCTGTGATGACGTGCCAGGGAGTACGAGTGTATCTCCAACAGGCAGGTCTCTGTGCTGCCGTCTCTTTGAAGAAGATGATGGCAAAGTCTCAGAGGAGCAGTCAGGGAAGAAAGTCAAGTAGAGGAGAAGGCGAGGGTTGATGTTGACAGTAAAGAGAAGTGGAGAGAAAAGGTCGGAGACAGAGAACATTGAAAGTCTCCACAGCAGGAGACACCAAGAGGAGAGACGACCAAAAGCCAACCAAAACCAACGGCCTTTAGGTGGTTCGCGGTAGGTGGAGTCAACGGGAAGAAATGTGATTTCATTCTCGTAATACAAAGTCAATTATTTTTGTATTCGTTGGGTTAGTATCTCAGTGTCTAGTTCATCTTCAGGTCCTGGTTGACAATTGTAGTTAATTGAAAAGTTATTAAGGAGGCTACACCTTCAGAACGTTTGTGTGTAAACCAATGGGTGAGGTCATGGACGCTACGTGTTGAAGTAACTCTGAGGTGGCCTGTGTGATTTGTTGTGTGTGTCGCCCCCAATTACAAAACCCCTCTGGATAAGGATGTGTTTCAGGGTCTGAAACACGATGCTTCATGATGAAGGACTGGAATGTTGTGGAGGCGTCGTAGTCTGGAGGAGTTACAACGTGCAGTATGAAGCCATGTGTACTTAGCTGGGTATCCACTCAACCTCCCTGCAGAAGACTGGGGTGGACACTGTGAGGGACCACCCCTGTTAGACCGTAAACCTGTCTTTTAGATATTGCACAGTCAAGATTAAGACTGCAGTTCATTTTATGAACTCCTATGAGGACTTTGAACTGTGGTCTGTTGAGTGCAAGAGGGGAAATTCAAACCTAGGCATCTCAAATAATGTACTAATTTAAGAGAAACTACACACAATTAAGATTTGTCGAGGGTTAGTGTTTATTTATATATTTATAATATTCATAGTGCCATGTTCACTTCACTTTGAACATGACATACTATGAATTTAAAACATAATATGAATGAAAAACTTCCAGTCACTTATAATTTTTGTTTATCCCCAAGAAATAGTTTTAAACGTTAACGGACCCTGAGCGACAGGGAGATGAAGCCCTTCTGATTACAGTTGTCACTGCTCGGCGTCTCGCTCGAAAGGGAGACGCGTGGTGTATGGTGTGTGTGAGCGTGTGTGTGCCGGTGTGTGTGCCAGTGTGTGTGCCAGTGTGTGCGCCTGCCTATGTATAGCGCTGTGGATGCGTGTCCCTAATTAAGGAGAGCAGCGGACGGACGGGGGTTATTTCCGTCTCTCTCTCTGCGTCTCATTCATATCATGGCTTTCAGCAACAATTATGAGAATCTGGATGCCTAAACCGTGTGGAAGGGGCCACATTTAATGAGGACTTCCCAAGGGTGTTCGTAATTACGGGGACAGTGTGTTAAGGGGGTGAGTGTGTGTGACATACAGGCTGGTTCAACCGATGAAAAGGCCACGTCGGGCTCATTTAGGGCAATGTATCTCGTTTTATTTGATCTTCTTGCTGTGAGGTAATTCGTAAATCCTGTATTATTTCCTGAGGTATTTTTATGCAGGTACTTATACAGTGTGACAAAAACAGAGAATACGACAGAAAAAAGATGTGTACATTTTCCACACAATTCACACAGTGCCTTTTAAACAGGCCTTAAAGCTGCTGTGGGGAGATTCAAGAGTTGTAAAGAGAGAGAGAGAGCAGAAAAGAGCGGAAGAGAGCACCATTTTGAAACTAAACAACCAGAAAAGATGAGGTGCTACAAATATAATGTATTATTATTATTTATTATTATTATTATTATTATTATTATTATTCTGAAGAGGATTAAAGGCAGAGTCCGGTGTGTTGTAACTTGAGGTGTGGCTGCTGCTCTACAGGGGGGGAGGGGCAGGAGAGGACGAGCCAAACCTTGTGATCATGGACCACCTGGGATACCTGGAGACAAAGGGGACAGTGTAAGACACACACACACACACACACACACACTAATAATATATACACACACACAAATAATATATACACACACACACACACACACACACACACAAATAATATATACACACACACACAAATAATATATACACACACACACACATATACATCAAAATGTTGATGCCTTGTCCCTTAAAAACTGTATATCTACATTCATATCCATAGATCACATGTCACCAATATGTATTATTTATTGTTTGAATACTTTCGTTTCCAGTGAGTTCATGTGTTTCTCTCTGTAGGGGGGGCTGGGAGACGGGGGAGTCAAGGGAAATAAGGGAGAGGCTGGTCTCTCTGTGAGTGTTCATCAATCAGCATTACACACACACACACACGCACACACGCACTCGTGCGTGCATATGCACACACACACACACACACACACACACACACACGGAAGTACTCTGGCTGTAACCATATCCATATCTTATTAGAGTGGTTTTCTGGCATCAATTTGTACACAAAAGTTTCCAATAAATTCACACGTAGTACTCAAGATGGCAGCACCTCACAAATATGATATTCTAGATGATAGCATAACACCACAGAGTCAATTACCAGCCCAACACAAACAAAACCCAAGATTCATGCAAACAATTCATTCAGAACAACATGATACCACAGTCCAACACACGCTAACATCCAGAACCAAAACAATTCATTCAGAACAACATGATACCACAGTCCAACACACGCTAACAACATCCAGAACCAAAACAATTCATCCAGAACAACATGATACCACAGTCCAACACACGCTAACAACATCCAGAACCAAAACAATTCATTCAGAACAAGATGATACCACAATCCAACACACGCTAACATCCAGAACTAAAACAATTAATTCAGAACAACATGATGTTCATGTGTTGTTTGATGTCTTCTTCTCCCACAAGGCTGAGGAAGTGAAGGATCTCGTCACCAAAGAGGTGGTGAAGAAGTGTGGTGAGTCTGTGTGTGTGTGTGTGTGTGTGTGTGTGTGTGTGTGTGTGTGTGTGTGTGTGTGTGTGTGTGTGTGTGTGTGTGTGTGTGTGTGTGTGTGTGTGTGTGTGTGTGTGTGTGTGTGTGTGTGCGCGCACGCATGCACTTGCGTTTATGAGTGTGTCTACATGAATTTATGTCTGTGTGTGTGTGTGTGTGTGTGTGTGTGCGTGTGTAGTGCTCCCAGTGGCATGGCACCCATGTGTGTGTGGCCATCTGTCGTGTTCCACGGTCGGAACACTCGCCGCGCTGCGTGGCAATGCCAGGCCATTCAACACCAGACCACTATTCCCAGAATGCCTCAGCGTCACCGCCACCACCAGAGTCCACACACACTCGTTGGTGTTGGTGTTACTAATCAAAGGGTCCTCTCTGTTGCCTTGCTCTTTACAAGACGACGTCGTGGTTCCGTCCTCGTGACTCTGTGTGTGAATCACTCTCGAGGACAACGTGGCGCCTTGGCGTCCAGATCGTATCGTCCGCGACCGCCCGCAATGCTAGCACGGGGCAAACGTAACGAGGAATGTGATTCGGCCCTTTGGGATTTGATTGGATGGGGCTAAAAGAGGAAAACGACAACTGTTAGCCAGCTGTGTGTTATATGGGCGAGATATAGTAAATCAAGTCAAGTAAATTGTATTTGTATATATTATTATTGTATATTGTATATATTATTATTTCTATAAAATGACAGTCTCTGAGTTACAGTCTCAAAGGGCTTTACAGGCCATATATTTATGACACCCCCTAACCCTAGGGCAAGAAAAAACTCC
Organism: Trachyrincus murrayi; assembly: GCA_900323305.1. NCBI lineage: Eukaryota > Metazoa > Chordata > Actinopteri > Gadiformes > Macrouridae > Trachyrincus > Trachyrincus murrayi. Next base: position 33,363 of record OOFB01036392.1, read on the forward strand.
CTTAATTATCAAGGAAGAAACCTTGAGAAGGAACGCAGAGTGAAACATGTTATGATATAATTGGTTAATACTTTGTTAATTTTGTAAATACATGACTGAACATGAGCTAATAATGTGAAAAGTCCTGACCTTTAACCAATAGGCAGTGCTAGTCTCAAGGATGCCTCGAGGTAGACTTGAACCGAGTAGACTTGAAAAAGTTATTACTTGGAAATTGCAGTGTGTGTGTGTGTGTGTGTTCGCATGTCTTTGTGCACTTATGTGTGTGCAACTATACACACGTGCAAACACTGTATTGTTGCGTACAGGTGTGACTCAAACACACACACACACACACACACACCTGAGTATGTGCCCTACTACTATCACTGCAGGAATGGACTTCCAGTTCATAGTGCGGACCACAGATCCAGACGCGGGCGCTGTGCTGTCTACCCACCAGCTGGGGGAAACGGTCCATCGCAGCCAACCTGAAGTAGAGCAAGGAGAAGAACAGAAACATGTGGAGGAGAGACGGACGGCCGACGTGATCCTGCCAAACCACAACCGCACTGCTGAAGACCCCACAGGTTTGAGGCCCCCGATATACCTTAATATATTTTAAACGCCGGGGTTCACGCAGACAAAATGGCTGGTTTATTGCGACCAAAACCATGTGACGCATTTGGCTTCTATCGCCGCAGTGTGTGCAGAGTACTCAGCCGACCAGTCTGACTTCTCTGCCACACGCCCTCCAACACACCACTGCCTGCTATTGGTCAACAAGACCTTGCGTCATTAAACCAAAAGCCCACACATCACACGCGACTATATTGTACTGTTTGACAGCAGTTTGACAGCCTATGCGAACACAGACGTAGTTGTAAGTATGTCGTCGTGGGCCTTTAGAGAGAGGGGTGGTGTGTTTTTTTAAACTAAATGAACACACGTTGACGTGTCAATAAATGATCTAATTATATCGATCTCATTGATACCATTCATACTGATACCTTGTTGTAGGAAAATGAAGAGGTGTTCAGGTAAGTTGCCATAACGATTCGTACTCACAAGTTACTTCTCAAATTTCTGCTTATATTGTTCTTTTCTGCTTCTTAGTTTTTACCCCATCATGTCTTGAAGGAGGGTAACCTGTCTTGAATTTGATTTTACATATGTCCTAATCCTACGTAGGAAACTGCATCTGGCTGAAGCTAACCATGGATTTACTCAGTTTCGTTCAGTGTTATATTTTGTGCTTCTAGAGTCTGTTGGAGAAGGAGGTTTTGAGGGGGCACAGAGGATGAAGAGGAGGATCCTAGGAGGAAGGTTTACTGGTGAGTGAGGCGGAAGGGTTGTCTGGATGTGAAACCCGCTGTCCCGTCCTGTCACTGTCTTAGCATCTTGTCTTAGCGTCTTCTCCTTTCTATTATGTATTTTTCCAGCGCTGTTCCAGAAGTATGCAAAGAAAGAGCATGTGAGAAATTAACACGTTTTAGCAACTATTTGTGTATGTGTATACATGTATTCATTTTCTATCTAGATAGTTAGAAGTGATTTGCTATACGAATATATATATATATACAGTATATATATATATGTACCGTATATATATATACGAGATTGTGGTCATATTTAGATGTTTTAGTAACCATATGTATAAAAGCATGTATTCAATGTATTCAATTCTATCTCGATATTTGTTAAGTGATTTGTTATGCTAGTCGACATAACTCATATTTCGATTTTTTTTTTATGCAACGTATACATGCATACAGTACATGCAGGTTCATTTCCTGTCTAGAGTTCATTCATGAAACGTCATAGTTAAGACACCTTTAGCGAATACAACTACACTTTCCCACACTTCCCATCCACGTGTTGGTCTCAGGCTCGGCGGCGGACCGCTGCCTGGAGCCCATGGTGGAGGGGAGCTGCTCAGAGTACACGCTCCTCTGGTACTTCCACCCCCGATCGGGGGACTGCCGGCCCTTCGTGTACGGTGGCTGTGCCGGCAACCAGAACCGCTTTCCCACGAAACACGACTGCCAGAAGTTGTGTGGGAAGGGAAAGAAAGGTATTTGATTGGACCAATCACGGCATGGCATGTTTTTGGCGGGATTTTTTTTAAAACTTATTCAACCAGTTATCGCTGTGTTTGAATTTGTTCACTTGTTCCGTAATCCTTATGTAGCGAACACTATATAGCACACTATTTAGTGTATTTATTTTTGGTTGTCTATTTAGTATTATTAAAAATAATAGCGGGAATTCGAACACTAGTTATGCGCCGAAAATCTATCGGCGTGACGTGTATTGGTCGCATAAACAAGGCGACACATGTTTGATGTCACCCCGTGACAGCATGTGCCGACCATCTCTATTCGATGAATCAGATGAAAACCGCTTTGCATCATGGGATACAGTGCGGAAATAATTGTGCATCAGTCGTACACGTATTTTATGGTGCATTATGGGTAATGCACTCAAATTTCGGACAGCACTACAAAATGGCGACGCCTCAAATAGTGCACTATATAGGGACTATACAAGTGAATTTGGACACGGCTTGTGTTTGAAAGACAGATTAGATTGACAAGAGTTTTGGCTGTACAGTAGGATGGTGTGTCTTGTATATGTTTAGTTTTGTATTAAAACATTTATTTTAACCGTTTCCACAGATCCTGAACTCTGGAGCTGAAACCAAACACTTTTTTTTTTGCACATAATGGTGTGGATGTTTTATGTTTGTTCTGATTTGATGTTGTGCTCCTGTATATAATAGGGATAATGTCGCGGATGTTTTTATATAAGGATAATGTTTACTGTAAAGCGTAACCACTGAGATGTTTTGTGTTTTTATATTCTAATTTCTTTACTTTTTTTTTCTGTTGAAACGCAACACTACCAAAAAATAAATCGTAACAGTTGTGAAATCTAATGTGTGACTGAGCATCTGTGGTCTGAGAGTGATAAACAGATATCAAGTGAAGGCCTAACCCCTACCAGCTCATTAATAATAATGTATTAAAAAAGGTATGTGTTCTGTGATACACACACATCACTTGTACCAATATTTGGTCTCCAGACTGTCAACCTTTTGATTGCTGTCTTGCCTTTCTGTTCCTCCATCCATCACCCCCACCAGCCTACGCTCTAAACCACTGACCTCCATGTCTTCTTCTTCCACTTCCTCCTCCTCTTCCTCCTTCTCCATCCTCCCCTCCTCCTTACGCAACCCTCCAACCCCCTATAGCTTATATAACCCCCCCCCCCCCCCCTTGTCTTGTGTGCGTATATACCGTAACACGATCCCCACCACCACCACCACCTCCTCTCCTCTGGTACATACGTCCGCCTGGCAGGTCAGGCTGGGCAGACATATGAGGGTCCGACGGGAGCCCAGCATGGGGGATCACGAAGAGTGGAGGGGGGCAAGTTTGAGAGGAGGCCGGACCAGACAGACGCAGCGAGTAGCAGGGTATTCCTGCGTGGGGGTCGCGTCTGGGCGTGTGATTCACGTTCGAGAGATATTCCAACGTCGGGCAATAAGGACGACCAAGCGAGTCTGCTTTTCCCACCACGGTGTCTGTTTTTCAAGCTTCCACGTTCTGAATGTTCCGTGATATGGATCCAAGTGCTCTAAATGGATTCCCTCGCATTACACCTGTTACCATTTTGACGTACCAGAGTCGCCACTTCATGACTCCTCTAGGTGGCGTTTATCAGAAGAATGAGGGTAAGGTGACTGGAAGTTAACTAACTTGCAGTGATGAAGATAAATAACAAAAAGGGGAAAATGGCGTACAGCGGGGCAAAGCAAATCAGAGAGGCACCGTCATCTTTCAAGTTGAAAGTTATTATGACTCATAATTCCTGCTTTTTGCCTTTTTAGGGGTATTTTTTCTTCTGATCGTGATGTATCGTAGATTAATTGTCTCGCAACGTATCGAGTATCGCAGAATGGCTGTATCGTGATGCCGTCGTTATCGTGGGTGACGTATCGTGAGAGTATCGTATCGTGAGTTACTCTGTGATTCCCACCCCTATTGGACGAACAACCGACCACACCCACCTTCTACCACCCATCCCCCACCCCATTGTCTTCATACACCTTTTATCATGAGGAGGCGGTGGTGTATGTCACAATGAAGTCTGAGTCTATATTTGAGAGCGTGTACCTGCATCAGCAGTCACAGTTGTTTTATGAATTCTATGAGTCATGCATTGTTTTATATTAGGCACAATAGGTTTCATATAGGCTATTCTAACTTTTAATATCCCTATGTGCTTGTTAAAGGCTTCATTTTTTCTTCTTCCTACAATTGGTACAAAAGCAATACAATTATGTTAGAAATACGCTACACACACAAACAGGTGTGTGTGTGTGTGTGTGTGTGTGTTGTTTATTTATTATCCGATACCCCGATAACCTGTCATGCATAAACCTTGTATAGAGTAGAGTACAGAGATATGAGCATGTAACAACATGTCATAGACACTGAGCAGTTATCTCAAAAGGAGAATCTAGCTCAGGAATGCGTGGACGGCAACGTCCGAGCAGCGAAATTGTGAAATTGCATGAAAAACTTAGGAATGAATCTGTCAATTTAGGAATGTGTCTGGCCGAGATAAGAGCTGGATATAAGCCTGCACTCCGTAGTAGTCAGGCAGTTGCTTCATGAACTAACTCAGGTGTATTCATAATAATAAACCATCCATTTTTCCGAATCCTCCGAGTGTGTGTGTGTGTGTGCGTGTGCGTGTGCGTGTGTGTGTGCGTGCGTGCGTGCGTGCGTATGTGTGTGTGTTTGTTTGCTTTCCAATATCGGGTGTATGCTTGGGGAACAAGTAATGGAAACATTAGGAAACACCACAAATATGTCGGTGAAATATTGCACTACCATCAAGAGAACGCGTACGTACTTAATATACGTACGATACCAGCAGACGAAGTGTGAACGCGTGACGTGGTGTTGGCGCGCGGCCGTGGTTCAGGTGGTTACTCTAAATGGTCGCGCGGGGAGGCGGGAAGACGCCAACGTCGTGACGAGCCCGACACAGCGCACAGCGCACAGCGCGCAGCTCACTTCCAGGGGAGGAGACGCGAGGACAGCTGATCACGTTTTTTTCTTTTGTGTTGATATTATAAAGGGTTACACGGCTGGTTTTAATTGCCGTTTCTTCTGCTGCGGTGTGCTCTACTTGAGTGAGTTGCAACATGTTCTCTGTAGTTTTTTTATTTGTTTATTTAGGTTATTGTTAGGAATTCCTGCGGGACCCTAGGCTACTTATTTTTGCCATAGGGATGTGTAGCCCACGCGAGACATAACCCATAGTGGGTGGGTTACAGTTGTGTTCACTTTGTGTCGATCTATTTTGGAAAGTGTACTGAATATAGACCTAATACTATTCCATTTTAGTGTTTGTATGTTGTAATTGGTGGTAAATGTGTGAATCCAAAGTGACTAACTTGTTCCCATCACCACCACCACCACCACCACCACAGAGGACGGCATGCTGTCGAGCCTGCGGACCCTGCTCCTCATCTCGGTGCTGTGCGCGCGGAGCAGCAGCCTGTGCCTGCGCCTCTACCACCCCGTTCCGGACGTCCTGTGTGTCCAGGGGCATAACCAGGTGCTGTCCGGGGCCGACCACCGGGGCGGCTTCCAGGCTCCAAAGTACTCGCCCGTCGCGGACAACTGGGGGTCTCTGTTCGGGAGCTCGGAGTTGCTCTCCTCCGCGGAGCCGAGGGAAAAAAGGACCTCTAACGGCCAACCCAACTACAGGATCCTCAGTCAGACCAAACTGCGGAGCAAGATTCTCCAGAACACCGCCAGGAGTGACCGGAGGAGCAAATTCACGCTGTCGTTGGACGTGCCGACCAACATCATGAATATTCTCTTCGACATGGCGAAAGCCAAGAAGTTGCGCGCCAAGGCGGCGGACAACGCGCGCCTCTTGGCGCAGATCGGACGCAGGAAGTGACCGCGCGTCGGTGCCGCACGAACTAACTGCACCGATGATGAATGAATCTTTTCAAAAACAGACACGAGTGTTAGATTTTAACTAACACGGCTAATAAGTTATAACCCCATATTGACGACTTCATTTTACTTTCCAAAACGGTGTTGTGGAGAGAAACGCGCGGATCACAGAGGAACGGATTAAGTGTTTATGATCTTTAGTCTCATTCTGTCTGTCGAAGTCTAGCACATGTTCTATAGCTGCATAATTTATCAATATTAATATGAATAGGCCTAACACTTAAAATATAATGAAAATGAATTGTTATGCATGTCAAGCTGTCTTAGACTTAGACTTCTTGTAATGTTTTTATTTTTATTCTAAAGATGTTAGAAGATTAGGCTATGTGAGAAAATGGGATTTTAAAACGAGTTAGGGTTCTTCATATTATTAAACATTTTAATTTATATTTTAAAAAAAGACATGCAATGGCACTGACGTTATTTTTGTACTCAAATGATTATTTTACTCAAATAAAGCAGATGTAATGAATCACCTGTTCTTTCCATCATATTTCTATAAGTTGAGAAACGCGCTTTTCAACAGAAGGTGTGCAGGTGCATTATTTTGCATTGGAGTTGATCAATAAAAGACTACATTGGATCTCTCCACAGGACCACCAACAGCTGGCTATAACCTGCTTATTGTGTGGATGTTGCTTTGTGTCAAAGCAAAGATGTATGCCAAACGGCGTGAATGTGACTGAATTGTGGTTCTCTCATTTTGAAATGTGGATGCAATTTAAAAAGACAACTGACCATTTATCATCTTTTAAATGTTTTCTTTTTTTACTTGTCATTTCCTAAACATTTTGACCTTACAATTTATATTAAGTCCCGACCGCTTAAATCTGGTTCCTATAGGTCTACATTTCTTACCCGATATGTAGTAGGACAATAGGACAATGTGGCTGTTGCTGTGTTGTAACTTATCAGTCAATTAGTTAACAGCAGCAATTGTATCCAGTGGTGTTATTATTGGTGGGGCACCACTTCAATAGATAGACTACATACCAGGAACAGTACAGTACTCCCTCTTTCTACTGATGTGTTTTAATAGATAGGCTACATACCAGGAAAACTACAGTACTCCCTCTTTCTACTGATGTGTTTTAATAGATAGGCTACATACCAGGAAAACTACAGTACTCCCTCTTTCTACTGATGTGTTTTAGATAGGCTACATACCAGGAAAACTACAGTACTCCCTCTTTCTACTGATGTGTTTTTTTTAACACATCAACAAACATCATGGGTCCATGCATGGCTCCACAAAACACTTTTAACTTTTCATAGGGACATTCTCATCTGTTATATTTAGCTAATTCTGTCAATGACATCTACCTTATCACCTTTACCAGATACTCCAATGTAGCGTAAACTTAAAAGACACGAAGAAGAGTGAATACTCCGGCGCATGCGCACATTCGGCAAACCGGGACATCTGGTGTTTTGCAGTCAAACGCGTCTTAATAGTAATATTTTGAAGACTATTGCAAAAAATCAGTTTCACTGTTGAACTTACTTTTTTTTTATTGTTAATTACCATTTAGCCTAATTAAACTGGTCTAAACAATAACTCCATGATTATGCAATGAAAATAGGCATATTCTTGTCCTGTAGTATAAGCCCATGTCAATTGATGTGGCAGGTATAAGTCAGAAATGCCCGTTTCGCTTGCATCGGTTTTGATTGCTCTTTCGATTTGTTCCGCGACCAGCCAACAGAGCCATATATCCATTATAACTTCACTTCTAAGGCGTGAGTCACCATTCTCCCCTGAAAAAAAAAATACACTCAATAATATAAACATTAGTTTATATTATTGAGTGTATTTTTTATATAACTAATATAAATAAATAAATAAATATATATGTATATGTGTGTTGGGTCACATATGGGCCCATACACCATCATCTTCAACACCTTTTTGATTATTAATTTATTTTTCCTCTTTTTGTACTAGTTACACAAGGTGACGTATTACATTAGAGCCATATGGGAATGGTCTGTATCTGTTAATCTATCGTGATATCTGCTTTACGCTTGAGGTCTCTAAACAGTGCAGAATACAGTCATGAATAAAATGGGTACATTCATAAAAACGTGAATAATATCAAAATAATAGCCTAATAATATGTGAAAGAACAGTAGGCCTAAGAATCTAATATATAGAACACTATAAAAGGTGTAAGACTAGTATGTAGTCGACGTCATAGTAGTAGTAGTAGTAGTAGTAGTAGTAGTAGTAGTAGTAGTAGTAGGCCTATGTATAGTGAATCTGTACACAAAATATATCATTCAATATATGATGGTTTCACGTGATGTCAAGCAGATTCCAAGCCGCCATCTTAGTACTTTTTCACCATTATAAGAATATAAACTGGCTGCTTGGTTGTTCTAGAATGTTTGTTCAAGAAGTACCAAGATGGCGGGCTTGAACTTCAGATCAACGATACAGTCTTATATAGAAACACAAAGTCTGCACTGTGTACAGTAGTAGTGATTTAAACCTACTTGTATTCTTCGTTCCTTGCCCCTGAGTTGGTGGCTTTGTTGTTGTTGTTGTTTGTGTTGTTAAGGAGTTATTAATGAGACCGATCAATGTATACATGAAAACATGATGCTAGTTGCTGAAGGCTCTTGCCACCCTTACGTTAGTCAAGGTTGAAATGGCAGAGCACGCCTAAAGCAACATGTGATTAACAAAACTCCTTTGATTATTTCTGCAAGTTTACTTGCAGTTTACTTGTTTACTTTGCTTCCTCGTAGAGATGCCGCACATTCATGTTTGGCTTTAATCCTTGTAAATTAAGATAAGATACTAATTATCTTTATATAATTAACTAATACTTTATTGATCCCAGATTTATAAGCACCAATTCCCTGTACAAGATTATTTTTGATACAATGTTGAAACCAGAATGTGTATTGAAGCAAGGCTGCAAGCGGTTGAAAGAAAATACATACATTGACCATGTGTTTACTTTAGTCAGCATAACAAATACACAGAGCATCGACACATCAGTTCCATCATATTATTATGGATCATATTAAGCCCTTATTTCACGTTTGACGTTTATTATATATTTATTTGTTAATTTGTTAATTTGTATTGTTGTCATTTGTTCACTTTTTATAACATACTTGAAAGGACGTTGGATATTTTCCTAAATATTCCTATCTACTCAAATGATAGAAATTCTCTACAGGTCACCACAGGCGTCCCTAAATATGTTCTGGCAAACAGCGCCCCCTCCTGGTCAAGTGAAGCAACTTTCTGACCCTTGACAGTTTGTGACGTGTCTTCCGCCGACGTGGACTCACACAGGAAGCGTTCACCAGTTCTGCTACGTGGAAGTAGCTGTCTATGATTGAGAGTCAGCTGGCCTCATCCCTGAGCACTATCCTGCTACAATGATTAAGAAATTTGATAAAAAGGACGAAGAATCTGGTAAGGTTCGCGATGCTATATGAACAATAACGGCTGCACAAAAACAAACAAACAAACAAACAAACAAACAGAAAGATGTGCGGTGACCCTACATCGCAATGCTAGCGTACTTGTTAGCTTATTTGCTAACGATGGCGTTTATTGATCTAATGATACGTCGCATGTGGCTTGCGGATATTATATCATATTATATTATATTATATTATATTATAGACATTTGAAGTGCATTGTCTTTTTCCCCCTTCAGGAAGTGGGTCCAACCCCTTCCAGCACCTGGAGAAGAGTGCCGTCTTACAAGAGGTACGCTGCCCTTTTTAAACGACTGTTTGTCTCTTGAGACACGTTTTTTATAAATGTATTTATACGTTTTAAAAGAGTGCGTGGTTTATTACAACGTCGGGCTTGTTGTTGTTGACAGGCGCGCATCTTCAACGAGACTCCCATCAACCCGAGAAGATGCCTTCACATCCTCACCAAGATCATCTACCTCCTGAATCAGGTGAAGGGATATGTCAAGATGTTAACTCTGTCTTTATTTGATGACTTCACTGAATCAATCATGCTCTGCACTATTTACATTGTGTGTGTGTGTGTGTGTGTGTGTGTGTGTGTGTGTGTGTGTGTGTGTGTGTGTGTGTGTGTGTGTGTGTGTGTGTGTGTGTGTGTGTGTGTGTGTGTGTGTGCAGGGGGAGCACTTCGGGACCACAGAAGCTACAGAGGCCTTCTTTGCCATGACTAGACTTTTCCAGTCCAATGATGTAAGTTAGAAATTATTTATTTGTGCTCGGTATAGATCTAACTCTATAAAGATATAGTTATCTTAATATATCGTATTATATTATGTATGGATGAATGATATGATTTTAAAAAATCATATTGCGATTATTTTGACAGATATTGTGATATGATTCACTGTTAGTGGGAAGGATCATTTTTGCATCACGATTTTCATTTTCACTGAAAAAACTATTAAAATCATGATGTGACATTTGTTGGGGTCTGTACCAAACAAACATGTTTTCTTACATCTGGAGAACGAAATGTGTAGGCCAGGGCATCTCTGCAGCACTACAGGACTTAATTTATAATGGTTTAAAAATGTACATATCATATCAAATTTTATCAAAAAATTGCACTTCCTGCTATTTGGATATTGCACTGGCCATATTACGATTTCGATAATATTTCAATTAATTGTTCAGCCCTAATAGTATGTGCTTTTTTCTTAGCATTGTGTTTCTGCCATGGGGGACTCAAAATATGTGTTGCTTTTCAGCAAACTCTGAGGAGGATGTGCTACCTGACCATCAAGGAGATGGCGAACATCTCTGAGGATGTCATCATTGTCACAAGCAGGTGAGACAGCTGCTAAAAATCATACTTTAAATGAAAAGTTATAGTTTTCTTAGTATTGTTCTTTACCCAAATTTCCCATCCAGCATTAATAAAGTCTACTATTATCCAACTAGGAATTCTGGTAATAATGCTATTTTCGGTGTGTTTCTAGTTTAGTAGGAACGGTGCTAATGAATGTGTTCTGTTGTTTAACAGCCTGACCAAGGACATGACCGGTAAGGAGGACGTGTACAGGGGACCCGCCATCCGAGCTCTCTGCAGGATCACAGACGTAAGAAGGGATCTGTTGCTCTGGATGAGGCTGGTGGACCGTGGTTTATAACTTGCACTATATTCCAAAACATCCGTTGTCAAACAAGTTCGATGCTAAATATTTCTCAACACAATTCGTGTTATAATATAAGAAGTTTGATTTTAATCTTTGCAATTGTCTTTGGTAGTCATGAGCTATGTGTTCCCCATTGGGACAATGAAACACTTTTAATCTCATTCGAAGCAGTAATATGGCCAAAATAGTTCACTATATGATCACCACTGGATCCACCTCCTGCTCCTGTTTACAGTCAAGTGTAATTGACACTGATGCTGCATTCGTTTATGGTCGGAGGTGGGAAACGTGTCATCTCTGTATGGGTTTAACTAACTACTGTATTGGTATGCTGATTGGTCTTTGAAAATCAAAAATGTGTTATAAAGTTAATATTTTTTTCTCACCATATACGATGTGGGTGGCCATGTTGAAATGACATTGAGGCTTGAACTGGGGGTTGAGAAATCGCACCCGAGTTTCAGACTAGGAACTCATGAGTTTTATTAGATTTTTCTCTAGTAGGAAGTCGGAGTTGTAATGGAACGCAGCATAATGGACACTCTTTCTGTTCCTCAGACCACCATGCTGCAGGCCATAGAGCGCTACATGAAGCAGGCTATCGTGGACAAGGTGCCCAGTGTGTCCAGTTCAGCTCTGGTCTCCTCACTGGTAAGACACAGGTCCAATTCCTCTCCATCATTCATGTATTCCTATTTTTGTTAGAAGTGGTCATCATAAGGATATTAAGTTAATTTGTTTTGTGTGTATTTTCTTTGTGTAACTTATCACACTTTTATGGGCTGTATATTGGGATCAATATTATTATTATAACATATATATATATACTGGGATCAAGTGTGGTGTTGCGTAGCGTTTCCGTGGTAACCCCTCTGTGTGTTGTTGTTGTCGTCGGCAGCACATGGTCAAGATGAGCTACGACGTGGTGAAGCGCTGGGTGAACGAAGCCCAGGAGGCGGCCTCCAGCGACAATATCATGGTCCAGGTAAGACACTCACTCTCACACAGTACAGAGCTGTGGGGAAGGGTGGCGTACTGGGTTCGATTCCCCCAGTGTCCACGATGTACATGTAGGCATCCTTGCGCTAGCTGCTCCGTAATGACCTGTATCAGAATTCACTGTGAGTTGCTTGGGAGAAAAGTGTCTGCTAAAAGGTTATGTATGAGGTTATTATGGGACCCATATTAGGCCGTCTGCTTTGGGCTTAAGAATTAAAAAGTGTATTCCTCTCCTCTGGCTCTCCAGTACCACGCCCTGGGTCTGCTGTACCACCTGAGGAAGAACGACCGTCTGGCCGTGTCCAAAATGCTCAACAAGTTCACCAAATCTGGTCTCAAATCCCCCTTCGCCTACTGCATGCTGATCCGCATCGCCAGCAAGCTGCTGGAGGAGACTGAAGGAGGGTACGTACCCCCCACACACACCCCCGGACCACCACACCCCCGCCCTACAGCCCAAACTATTGCTTCATTTAGTGGATTTAATCGTTTTTATTTGTTGTTTGCCAGGAAAGTAGTTCATTATAATTTTGATGATCTGTTAGTTGATCAAGGTAAATACGTCTATCAAGTAAAAATAGCTTCAGAAATACAAGTAGTGCGTTCTCTGCTTTATTTTAGATTATATACAGATTAGTATTATGATTATGATATTATGATTAGTATTATGCTTTTTCTTATGATGCCATTATTTGTAATTTTATAGACCAAATTAGGAAGAAAATGTATCGACTTGAAAATACACTTCAGTCAAAGCCCTACTTCACACAAGCCAAACAAACAAGATGCAGCCGAAACCGCTCACTGTTGCTGAGTTTCTGATCTGTCTGTCTGTCTGTCTGTCTGTCTGTCTGTCTGTGTGTGTGTGTGTGTGTGTGTGTGTGTGTGCGCATGTGTCCGTGTGCGCAGCCACGACAGCCCCCTGTTCGACTTCATCGAGAGCTGCCTGAGGAACAAGAACGAGATGGTGGTGTACGAGTCCGCCTCTGCCATCGTGCACATGCCCAACTGCACCGCCAGGGAGCTGGCGCCCGCCGTCTCTGGTATGTGTTTTACAGTCCTACTAGTCGTACAAGTCAGACGAGCTCATGTACATGAACCGAGAGCAAATCCGGAAACGCAATCGTGAGACGGTCTGCTCCGTTGAAAAGATGTTGAAACATCGTTCAAATGTACTGCTGAGAAGCAGTGGGTGTATTGCGACCAACTGAAAACAGTGTTTTGATTTCTCCGGGTGCAGCAAGTGTGCCGTACAGTCTCCGCTTGAGCCTTTCTTCAAGGCTTGTTGTTCTGTGTGTTTGTTTCGTTGCAGTGCTGCAGCTGTTCTGCAGTTCACCCAAAGCAGCCTTGAGATACGCTGCAGTCAGGACCCTCAACAAGGTAACACACACACACACACACGGTGTTGACAAGGTGGAATCATTGTAAATCATTGATAGCTTGATAACACTCATCCATATAATCATGTGTTCAATTAATGCTACACAAAAAATGAACCTTACACAAACGAAAGAAATGTGAAATGTAACCAACCCCATGGTTTTCCTTGTGTGCCCACCAGGTGGCGATGAAGCACCCGTCGGCGGTGACCGCGTGTAACCTGGACCTGGAGAACCTCATCACGGACTCCAACCGCAGCATCGCCACGCTGGCCATCACCACCCTGCTGAAGACCGGCAGCGAGAGCAGCGTGGACCGCCTCATGAAGCAGATCTCCTCCTTCGTCTCCGAGATCTCAGACGAGTTCAAGGTCAGTCACGCTACGTTACGCTGTGTTACATTACGCTGTGTTACATTACGCTGTGTTACATTACGTTGTGTTACATTACGCTGTTACATTACGCATGTTACATTACGCTGTGTTACATTACGCTGTGTTACATTACGCTGTGTTACATTACGTTGTTACATTACGCTGTGTTACATTACGTTGTGTTACATTATGTTGTGTTACATTACGTTGTGTTACATTACGCTGTGTTACATTACGCTGTGTTACATTACGTTGTGTTACATTACGCTGTGTTACATTACGCTGTTACATTACGCTGTGTTACATTACGTTGTGTTACATTACGTTGTGTTACATTACGCTGTGTTACATTACGCTGTGTTACATTATGTTGTGTTACATTACGCTATGTTACATTACGCTGTGTTATATTACGCTGTGTTATATTGATCAGATTTGGGAAATCTACAAGGAATGTATCTCGGGGCAGTTGTCTTCATTCATTCGAGGATACAAAAAAAATACAAATATACACACATATAAATACATATCAAATGGATATAAATACATAAAAATAGATATTTGAAAAATAAATATCAAATAGATCTAAATATATAATGTGTGTGTGTGTGTGTTGCAGGTGGTGGTGGTGCAGGCCATCAGCGCCCTGTGCCAGAAGTATCCCAGGAAGCACAGCGTCATGATGAACTTCCTGTCCAACATGCTCCGTGATGACGTAAGTCTTAACCCTCCACTAAGTCCTCAGTCACTCCGTTGTCAGTATGAGGAGTGTGGGTCACTTCTGGGACTGTCTGCTGATGTTTGAACTCTGGTAGTCATGCTCCACACATCCTCAGTGTTCTCTCAGTCTTTCTATCCCTCTTTCTGTCTCTCCGTCTTTCCTTCCGTCTCTCTTTCTCTGTTTCTTTCTGTCTCGCTCTTTCTTTCTTTCTTTCTTTTTCTTTGTCTTTCTTTCTGTCTGTCTGTCTCGCTCCCTCTCTCTTTCTGTGTCGC